>JARQOD010006389.1:0-22131 GCA_033576555.1 Oophaga sylvatica
ACTCTCTGAGTACAGAAAATGTAGTAGATGTCACCTGCAGTCCTATGTAACACCACAGATAACACAGTGATAATCTCTGATACAGATAATGTAGTAGATGTCACCTGCAGTCCTATGTAACACCACAGATAACACAGTGATATCTCTCTGAGTACAGATAATGTAGTAGATGTCACCTGCAGTCCTATGTAACACCACAGATAACACAGTGATAAACTCTCTGATACAGATAATGTAGTAGATGTCACCTGCAGTCCTATGTAACACCACAGATAACACAGTGATAACTCTCTGAGTACAGATAATGTAGTAGATGTCACCTGCAGTCCTATGTAACACCACATAAACAGTGATATCTCTCTGAGTACAGATAATGTAGTAGATGTCACCTGCAGTCCTATGTAACACCACAGATAACACAGTTATACTCTCTGAGTACAGATAATGTAGTAGATGTCACCTGCAGTCCTATGTAACACCACAGATAACACAGTGATATCTCTCTGAGTACAGATAATGTAGTAGATGTCACCTGCAGTCCTATGTAACACCACGATAACACAGTGATAACTCTCTGAGTACAGATAATGTAGTAGATGTCACCTGCAGTCCTATGTAACACCACAGATAACACAGTGATAACTCTCTGAGTACAGATAATGTAGTAGATGTCACTGCAGTCCTATGTAACACCACAGATAACACAGTGATAACTCTCTGAGTACAGAAATGTAGTAGATGTCACCTGCAGTCCTATGTAACACCACAGATAACACAGTGATAACTCTCTGAGTACAGATAATGTAGTAGATGTCACCTGCAGTCCTATGTAACACCACAGATAACACAGTGATAATCTCTGAGTACAGATAATGTAGTAGATTGTCACCTGCAGTCTATGTAACACACAGATAACACAGTGATATCTCTCTGAGTACAGATAATGTAGTAGATGTCACTGCAGTCCTATGTAACACCACAGATAACACAGTGATAACTCTCTGAGTACAGATAATGTTTTTTTTAAAAAAACCAAGATAACACAGTGATAATCTCTGATACATATAATGTAGTAGATGTCACCTGCAGTCCTATGTAACACCACAGATAACACAGTGATATCTCTCTGAGTACAGATAATGTAGTAATGTCACCTGCAGTCCTATAAACACACAGATAACACAGTGATACTCTCTGAGTACAGATAATGTAGTGATGTCACCTGCGTCCTATGTAACACCACAGATAACACAGTGATAACTCTCTGAGTACAGATAATGTAGTAGATGTCACCTGCAGTCCTATGTAACACCACAGATAACACAGTGATAATCTCTGAGTACAGATAATGTAGTAGATGTCACCTGCAGTCCTATGTAACACCACAATAAACAGGATACTCTCTGATTACAGATAATGTAGTAGATGTCACCTGCAGTCCTATGTAACACCACAGATAAACAGTGATACTCTCTGAGTACATATAATGTAGTAGATGTCACCTGCAGTCCTATGTAACACCACAGATAACACAGGATAACTCTCTGAGTACAGATAATGTAGTAATGTCACCTGCAGTCCTATGTAACACCACAGATAACACAGTGATAACTCCTGAGTACAGATAATGTAGTAGATGTCACCTGCAGTCCTATGTAACACCACAGATAACACAGTGATAACTCCTGAGTACAGATAATGTAGTAGATGTCACCTGCAGTCCTATGTAACACCACAGATAACACAGTGATAACTCTCTGAGTACAGATAATGTAGTAGATGTCACTGCAGTCCTATGTAACACCACAGATAACACAGTGGTAACTCTCCCCCCCCCCCCCCCCCCCCCCCCCCCCCCCCCCCCCCCCCCCCCCCCCCCCCCCCCCCCCCCTGCAGTCCTATGTAACACCACAGATAACACAGTGATACTCTCTCTGAGTACAGATAATGTAGTAGATGTCACCCTGCAGTCCTATGTAACACCACAGATAAACAGTGATAACTCTCTGAGTACAGATAATGTAGTAGATGTCACCTGCAGTCCTATGTAACACCACAGATAACACAGTGATAACTCTTGAGACAGATAATGTAGTAGATTCACCTGCAGTCCTATGTAACACACAGATAACACAGTGAAAACTCTCTGAGTACAGATAATGTAGTAGATGTCACCTGCAGTCCTATGTAACACCACAGATAACACAGTGATAACTCTCTGATACAGATAATGTAGTAGATGTCACCTGCAGTCCTATGTAACACCACAGATAACACAGTGATAATCTCTGAGTACAGATAATGTAGTAGATGTCACCTGCAGTCCTATGTAACACCACAGATACACAGTGATAACTCTCTGAGTACAGATAATGTAGTAGATGTCACCTGCAGTCCTATGTAACACCACAGATAACACAGTGATAACTCTGAGTACAGATAATGTAGTAATGTCACCTGCAGTCCTATGTAACACCACAGATAACACAGTGATATCTCTCTGAGTACAGATAATGTAGTAGATGTCACCTGCAGTCCTATGTAACACCACAGATAACACAGTGATAACTCTCTGAGTACAGATAATGTAGTAGATGTCACCTGCAGTCCATATGTAATACCACAGATAACACAGTGATAACTCTCTGAGTACAGATAATGTAGTAGATGTCACCTGCAGTCCTATGTAACACCACAGATAACCAGTGATAACACTGAGTACAGATAATGTAGTAGATGTCACCTGCAGTCCTATGTAACACCACAGATAACACAGTGATAACTGTCTGAGTACAGATAATGTAGTAGATGTCACCTGCAGTCCTATGTAAACCACAGATTACACAGTGATAACTCTCTGAGTACAGATAATGTAGTAGATGTCACCTGCAGTCCTATGTAACACCACAGATAAACAGTGATAACTCCTGAGTACAGATAATGTAGTAGATGTCACCTGCAGTCCTATGTAACACCACAGATTACACAGTGATACTCTCTGAGTACAGATAATGTAGTAGATGTCACCTGCAGTCCTATGTAAACCACAGTTAACACAGTGATAACTCTCTGAGTACAGATAATGTAGTAGATGTCACCTGCAGTCCTATGTAACACCACAGATAACACAGTGAAAACTCCTGAGTACAGATAATGTAGTAGATGTCACCTGCAGTCCTATGTAACACCACAGATAACACAGTGATAACTCCTGAGTACAGATAATGTAGTAGATGTCACCTGCAGTCCTATGTAACACCACAGATAACACAGTGATAACTCTCTGAGTACAGATAATGTAGTAGATGTCACCTGCAGTCCTATGTAACACCACAGATAACACGTGATAACTCTCTGAATACAGATAATGTAGTAGATGTCACCCTGCAGTCCTATGTAACACCACAGATTAACACAGTGATAATCTCTGAGTACAGATAATGTAGTAGATGTCACCTGCAGTCCTATGTAACACCACAGATAACACAGTGATAACTTCTGAGTACAGATAATGTAGTAGATGTCACCTGCAGTCCTATGTAACACCACAGATAACACAGTGATAAATCTCTGAGTACAGATAATGTAGTAGATGTCACCTGCAGTCCTATGTAACACCACAGATAACACAGTGATAACTCTCTGAGTACAGAAATGTAGTAGATGTCACTGCAGTCCTATGTAACACCACAGATAACACAGTGATAACTCTCTGAGTACAGATAATGTAGTAGATGTCACCTGCAGTCCTATGTAACACCACAGATAACACAGTGATATCTCTCTGAGTACAGATAATGTAGTAGATGTCACCTGCAGTCCTATGTAACACCACAGATAACACGTGATAACTCTCTGAGTACAGATAATGTAGTAGATGTCACCTGCAGTCCTATGTAACACCACAGATAACACAGTGATAACTCTCTGAGTACAGATAATGTAGTAGATGTCACCTGCAGTCCTATGTAACACCACAGATAACACAGTGATAACTCCTGAGTACAGATAATGTAGTAGATGTCACCTGCAGTCCTATGTAACACCACAGATAACACAGTGATACTCTCTGAGTACAGATAATGTAGTAGATGTCACCTGCAGTCCTATGTAATACCACAGATAACACAGTGATAACTCTCTGAGTACAGATAATGTAGTAGATGTCACCTGCAGCCCTATGTAACACCACAGATAACACAGTGATAACTCTCTGAGTACAGATAATGTAGTAGATGTCACCTGCAGTCCTATGTAACACCACAGATAACACAGTGATAACCTTGAGTACAGATAATGTAGTAGATGTCACCTGCAGTCCTATGTAACACCACAGATAACACAGTGATAACTGTCTGAGTACAGATAATGTAGTAGATGTCACCTGCAGTCCTATGTAATACCACAGATAACACAGTGATAACTCTCTGAGTACAGATAATGTAGTAGATGTCACCTGCAGTCCTATGTAACACCACAGATAACACAGTGATAACTCCCTGAGTACAGATAATGTAGTAGATGTCACCTGCAGTCCTTTGTAACTCCACAGATAACACAGTGATATCTCTCTGAGTACAGATAATGTAGTAGATGTCACCTGCAGTCCTATGTAATACCACAGATAACACAGTGATAACTCTCTGAGTACAGATAATGTAGTAGATGTCACCTGCAGTCCTATGTAACACCACAGATAACACAGTGATAACTCCCTGAGTACAGATAATGTAGTAGATGTCACCTGCAGTCCTATGTAACACCACAGATAACACAGTGATAACTCTCTGAGTACAGATAATGAGTAGATGTCACCTGCAGTCCTATGTAACACCACAGATCACACAGTGATAACTCTCTGAGTACAGATAATGCAGTAGATGTCATCTGCAGTCTTATAAAATACTTGATAAATATCCATAAGGTGTATCGATTGCTACATTCAGCTCTGAGTGAATAATATGATGATGATGATGATGGCGATGGTGACGATGACGACGATGATGATGAGTGATGATGACGATGATGATGTTTGATGATGACGATGATGATGACGACGATGATGATAACTATGATTATGATGACCATGACGATGATGATAATGATGATGACGGCGATGATGATGACGATGATGATGATGACGATGATGATGATGACGACAACGATGATGATGATAATGATGATGACGATGATGATGATAATGATGATGACGATGATGATGATGATGATGATGACGATGATGATGATGATGATTCCCAGCTTCCTCCCGTATTCCTCTGCTCGGTGCTGTAGGTCTCGTTCTGCCTGATGAGACTCTTCTCTCTCTGAGGATTGGAGCATTACGTGATGTCAGGAGGAGACCTTCCTGGCCCGTTTCTCAGGTGCTTCGCTCGCCGGACGTCTCTGACCCTTACTTGGCTCCTCCGTCACCTCACTCACCCCACAATAACTCTACTCACCAGACGTTTCTTGCGTTATGTGACCTGTATTTCGCACATTATATACAGTGATTCCGCCGCGCACTTATACATTATATACATGTTATGACTTCTTTTCCTATTTGCATTATAATAAATAGAAATCTCCAGTGTGGTAGAACTGGAGACAAGTTGGAGCAGTTTTAGATCCCAGTTGAGGCATTTGACCTCCTCGGGTCCGAGTCTTGTTCGTATCGGTAATGATATCCTTCCATTTGGTCCCTGCAGGCTTCCCGGAAATTATTGAGCCACCTCTTAATCCCTCGTCTGTTCAAGTAGAGGACCATAAGGAATATAACTCCTATCAGCGCCAGCACTATACCAAAGAAGACGTAGGAGGCAGTCTCCAGTTCCTCACTGATACACTTTAGGTTGTCAGTTTTCATGCGTAGGACAAGTGTCCCGTTTTGGGTTGGAGGAGCAGAGCACTTAAGATTTTGGTCTTCCGAGGTCTGAGATGTGTTTTTCAGCCACAAGATCATGTCGATGGTCTTACAGTCACAGACGATTGGGTTGGGGCTTAGAAAGACTTGGACTTTCATTTCCTTAAGTTGCAAAATTGTTTCTTTATCAATCATCTTAATTGAATTATTCCTCAGGTTGATGGTCTGCAAACTTCGAAGATCCAAGATGTTTTTGGGGAAAGTTTGTAAATCATTGCTGGTAAGTTCTAAATTCCGGAGGTTTGTCAAGCCATCTGTCCAAGGAGAGTTAAACAATGTTTCCCGTAGGGCACTGTTTAATTTCAACGTTACCAGTTGACTTAATCCTAAGAAGGTCTCATTAGACAAATACTCAAGAGGGTTTTTGCTTAGGTCCAGGTTGGTCAGGTTGGGTAGGTCATAGAACGCCTTCGACTCGATGGCTTGAATGTTGTTATTGATAAGGAGAAGACTCGTTAGATTGCTCAACTGCATCCAATCCTTCCGAAAGTAGGAACCTTGGAGGACACTTATATTGCTTCCAGTGATTGACAGGTTCTGGACCCAGTGAGGGACATCCTCTGGGAAATCCTGCTGAGAAGATAGGACATGGCATTGCACCACACCAGTCTTATTATGGCAGTGGCAATTCAAGGGGCAACAAAGGGTGATATTGACCAACACCAGCATCCCGATCAACTTCAAGACCAAAGTATCATGGGCTTCAGAAGATCTTAGCAAGGCGGTGGTGATCATGAGGTGGCCATGCCGGTTGGGATTGAATCTTCGGAGCATATTTCGGAGTTTTGAATCGATTTAGGAAAACAAATGCCTTTGTGTCCTGGTGATGATCAAAAAAAGGAGGCACCAAAACTGGTGTCTGCTCTCTCATCCTCAGCTGATGTCAATCCATGGGGAGGCTGGAGTCTCTTGGATGTTCTCCAGCAGCATCACAGGAGGCTTCTGAAGTCAGGGAGCCCGGTGTCCTTGGATTGGAAACTCTTAATTTGATTTTGACGTCTCTGGCAGGTCAGATGGATGGAGTGGTGTCTAAGAGAGATGCCTCTCCCCTCTCTAGCACATGAGAAGAGGCCCCCCGCCCATCATCTGCTGCTCCTTCTATTGTGGAGGAAGGAAGGCTGGAGTGATTTGCTGGGATGTAATCGCAGCAGTAACCGGCATCATGTACCCGGCCAACCAGGCTTAACCCTCCAATGCTCTGAGCCGAGAGGCGACGATCCTACAATGATACCATCACCTTCCTCTCGTGTCCGGCTACGTCCTCTCCGCAGCTCATCATCCTTCACTCATAACTTGTTCCTTTTTCTATATATTTTTAATTGCATTTTATTATAAGATTCCAGGGGAAGAATTTTTTTTCCTGTTCTAATTTTTGTGAATTTTGCAATTTTTCTATCTCAGAAAAATTACAGAATAAGGACAGATAAACCTCACGTTACCGCAATGTTTCCTTTCTGTTCTGTTTATCGGGGAGTTCAATTTTTCATCCATATTTCTACTGTTTTTAGCTAAAGGATTTATTGTTGTTTGATGCAATTTTTGCCAATTTTGCTGAGATATGAAAATAAAAAAAAAAAAGTAAAAGAGCGCGACTTTCAAAAATTCAACCCATTGACTTCTTAGGGTTAAACTCTGTAATACCGATCATTAGACCATGCTATGTGTGGAAGATAATGCCGTGAGTATATAAACCTGCGAGTATCGAAGAATAAAACAATGTTAATGTTTTCTTTCTTGCTTACAGTTCTGAAAAAAGGAAGCGATATGCGGAGGTGTGAATGAGCCCCTACGATGCAGAAGCTCGGCGTGTACACTGCCGTTGGTGAGGATGTAGCAAATCATTAAGCTCTGTTCACACTACTGTCACTCTTCCGTACACTCATATGTACACTATATGGAGAAAAATATTGGTCTCCTCATCTTAATCATTTCCAGTTTTTCCCCTCAGCCCTGGTATAACACTTCTGACCCCGTTACTCCCAATGTATAACCTCCGTCACCCCACCAGCCTTTACGAACATGTGACAGAGCGCCTGGTAGTGCAGAGCTCACTGATACCAGCACGGTCCAGTAATAGGACCCCATAACTGCAGAGTCCGGACTCCCCCTGGTATCAGGACAAATACTCCACCCCCCGCCGGGAGCTTCATGGCTGAGTAGCTGCATGCAGCCGTACATCACCAAGCACAATGCTGGCGTCGGATGGAGTGGTGTAAAGCCGCCACCACTGGACTCTGGAGGAGACGTGTTCTGTGCAGTGATGGATCGCACTTCTCTATCTGATGGAGGAGTCTGGGTTTGGTGACTCCGGGAGGACATTACCCCCTGACTGCATTGTGCCCCCTGTACAGATGGTGAGGGGATAATGCTATGGGCTGTTATCAGGGGGCGGCCTCGGACCCTCAGCTGCAGTGATGGGAAATCAGTGGTCAGGGTGCAGATTGCTGGATTTGTACATACACATATATATGTACTGTATAGATATGCAAACATGCACATTACACACACCTGTGGGATTTTTTATATTTTAACTCAAGGGTTAATGGACTAAGCAATAGCTAAGTACAATACAATATAGTGTAGCTGCTGCAGAACCTCTTTGTACATATGGCACAAACTGCAATCTGTGGCAGGATGTTTGCATTTCCGCTGCTCCTCTTTCCATACAGAACATGCTGTGCTGATGCCGATATTTGTTTTTTCCGCCTCCTCTGATGCCTGAACAGCCGCGCACCTGTGTACCCGGAGTCAGCGCGGAGTGCCACCACATGAATCCATTATCCGGAGATCCAGCCCAGCTCGGAGGTTTATTGCTGTTTGTCTGCGTAAAGGCTCCAGAAGCAATTATCCAGATGTCTCCGTGAGATACAGAGCGGACGATGCACCTCATGTACGAGCCGCGGAACATTCTACATGATACATCCGAGTCATGACGCGAGATCACAGGGATAGTCAGAGAATCGAAAGCTGTCAACCAACTATGTGTCTATTATCTATCTATCTATTATCTATCTATTATCTATTATCTATCTATCTATTATCTACCTACTATCTATCTATCTATCTATTATCTATCTACCTATTATCTATCTATCATCTATCTACCTATTATTCTATCTATCATCTATCTATTATCTATTTATTATCTATCTATTATCTATCTACCTATTATCTATCTATCACTATCTATTATCTATTTATTATCTATCTATTATCTATCTATATTATCTACCTATATCTATCTATTATCTATCTATTATCTATCTATTATCTATCTATTATCTATTTATTATCTATCTATATCTATCTATTATCTATTATCTATCTATCTATTATCTACCTATTATCTATCTACCTATTATCTATCTATCATCTATCTATTATCTATTATTATCTATCTTTATCTATCTACCTATATCTATCTATCTATCTATCTATTATCTATTATCTATTTATTATCTATCTATTATCTATCTACCTATTATCTATCTATCATCTATCATATTATCTATTATTATCTATCTATTATCTATCTACCTATTATCTACTATCTATCTATCTATCTATTATCTATTATTATCTATCTACTATTATCTATCTATCTATCATTATCTATTTTATTATCTATCTATTATCTATCTACTATTATCTATCTATCTATCTATTATCTATCTATTATCTATTTATCTATCTATCTATTATCTATCTATCTATTATCTATCTATCTATCTATTATTATCTATCTATCTATTATCTATTATCTATCTATCTATTATCTATTTATTATCTATCTATCTATTATCTATTCTATTATCTATCTATCTATTATCTATCATCTATCTATCTATCTATTATTATCTATCTATTATCTATCTATCTATCTATCTATCTATATTATCTATCTATTATCTATCTATTATCTATCTATTATTATCTATTATCTATCTATCTATTATCTATCTATCTATTATCTATCTATTATCTATTATCTATCTACTATTATCTATCTATCTACTATTATCTATCTATCTATCTATCTATCTATCTATCTATTATCTATCTATTATCTATTATCTATCTATTCATCTATCTACCTATTATCTATCTACTATCTATCTATCTATCTATCTATCTATTATCTATTATTATCATCTATTATCTATCTACCTATTATCTATCTATTATCTATTTATCTATCTATCTATTATCTATCATTATCTATCTATATTATCTATTATCTATCTATTATCTATCTATCTATCTATCTATCTATTATCTATCTATCTATCTATCTCTATCTATCTATCTATCTATCTATCTATTATCTATTATCTATTATTATCTATCTTATTATCTATCTATTATTACTACTATCTATCTATCTATCTATCTATCTATCATCTATCTATCTATCTATCTATCTATCTATATCTATTATCTAATCTATCTATCTATCTATCTATCTATTATCTATCTATTATCTATCTATTATCTATGTATCTACCTATTATCTGTCTATATATTATCTATGATCTATTTATTATCTATTTTCTATCTATTATCTATTACTATCTATCTATCTATCTATCTATCTATCTATATCATCTATCTATTATCTATCTATTATCTATCCATCTATCTATTATCTATCTATCTATTATCTATCTATCTATTATCTATCTATCATCTATTTATTATCTATTATCTACGTATATCTATTTTCTATTATCTATCTATATATCTAGCTATTATCTATTTATCTATTATCTATACTATCTGTTATCACATCTATCTTTATCTATCTATCTTTATCATCTATCTATCTATCTATCTATCTATCTATTATCTATCGTCTATTATCTATCTGTCACGTTGTTAGTAGCCCCATCTCGAGCCGACTCGAGGAGTCTGTCCCAGACCTGTTCTTTCCGTTAGAAAAATGTTATTTGCCACTGAAATGTACCACAGAACACGTAATAGTATATGGATGAATAATTGAATACGAAAAAAATTTTCAACACTTTTTTGGCGTGTTATATAACACAGAAATGTACAACAAACCACCAAATAGTCTATGGTTGACATTATAGTCAATTATTTCACCAAAAAAATAAAAATGCGGTCAACTGCCTTTGCTATTTATTTAGCAACCGACTGCAAAGCCCTAATCCCTGACTAGAGACTGTATTCAGGCAACCTCCCTTCTCCTGCAACTCTCCCTCTGCCCAGGATAAATACAGACTGTATCTGATACAAACAGCAAAGCACAAAATTAACCCTTACAAGGACTGTTAGTATGATGGTTCAGCTGCGCTGCTCTCCCCCACGCTCAAATACTGAGTGCTCTCTCCACCACACTCACATACTGCGCTGTTCTCTCCTCTGCGCTCACACACTGCACTGCTCTCTCTCCTCCACGCTCACATACTGCGCTGTTTTTTCCGCGGCCGCCGCACTCACATATTGGATCGCCCGCCAGGGCAGTGGGGTACTCAGTACCGGGCTGCTTCTTAAAGGGGATGTGTCACAGCGGCAGTGACCAGCTCCGTGGCCCTGGGCATCCAATAAAAGGGGAATATTTACAGGGGATAATAGAGTTTGTAATAAAGTGTTCGTGACGCCACCTGTGGTTTCTGGTCAGAGGTGACCAGCGCTGCAGTGCAGATCCTCTGGGACTGGTAGTAATGCAGCAGAGTTGGTATAGCTCTCCACAGGCAGAGCTTAGTCCCAGGGCAGATGCAGGATGTAGAAGATGGCGTTGGTGGTAGATATAGCAGTGTTGGATGAGTGACGCAGGAATGATCAGAGGACACAGCTGGATGCAGTTACCAAAGCTTTACTCACAGTTCTGTCTGCAGCACAGATGCCCGCTTGGTGCCACATCCTCCAGGTGAGGGGCTCAGCAAACTCCCAGGTAGATCAGGATACACCTTTCCAGGACTCCTTTCAATTTGTTGCTTTCTCAGTCATCTCACTGTGCTGACTTTCCACCTTTCCTTCCTGTCCAACACCTCACAATCAGTGTCCCAAGTCAGTAGCCGCGGACCTTGTCGGATAACGTCCTCTCTGCGTTTCCTTGCTCCCCTATGGCTACCTTCTTGGAGAAGATAATTGCGGTTCAGTAGCTGAGGCACCTAGAGATGCCACTGCCTCCGCTTGCTAGCTGAGTCTTAGAGTTCTCCACTAGGCTAGGGGCCGATGTCCCTTCAGCGACCTGGTCCCTCCACAATTGGATCGGGCCCCATGGATGGATCACTCACTCATGCCCCTAGGACCCCTTCTGTCCTTCCAGAAGCTTCTCTCTCTGTTCCGTCTTATCTAACTTTCTCCGTCTGGGGACGAGCTGCTACCAGCCACAGGTCCCCTTCTATTCTATCTGACTCTACAGACTCTCTTTCCAGCTCTCTAAGCTTCACTCCCCTCCATCTTACTTTATCCATCCACCTCTCAACACTCTTTCCTACCCAGCCTGGGATGACACCATCCTCCCGTAGGGTACGCCCAGGGTGCCTGGCGGCTATAGTATGTGTTGGGTGCAAGTGTTAGAGTCCTGGGTGGTGCTCCCTCCTTACCTGAGAGTGGGGTACCACACCTCTGGATGAGGTGCAATACCTCTGTGGTGACTGAACCCTCAGGGGCGCCACACTCTCTCTTCAATGCTCACATACTGCGCTGTTCTCTCCACCGCACTCACATACTGCACTGCTCCTCCCCCTGTGGTCACATACTGCACTTCTCTCTGCTTCCTCAATTGAGTGTCCCTTACTACTGAGAATTTTTGTGCAGTGTAGCAGGAAGTGGTCTCATACATGGAGCCAGTCTGTATTTTCTCTGTAGATACTGATAGATGGTCAGTTTCTGTGTCGTGCTGATGATATTGTTCCTCCTGTCACTTACATACCTCTCTTGGCTCTCGTCTACCATCTTCCTGATTCTGACTTCTCTTGGACTGTTGTGATTGGTGGTTTGGTTATATTTTGTTTGGGTGAGCTATTCCGAGGGTCATGGTTCATGTGGCCCCCTACATGTATCAGAGCTTTATGATCAAGTGAGCTCGGAATGCTACTATGATGGTGAGCCCGAAATGATAGCACCCTCTTCTGGACAGTAACTAGTAGAGGGAATCTGCTCAGCTTAACTCAGAAGGCACTGTTGAGGGTCTCTGATGGACCTGGAGAAGAAGCTTTGAGAATTCAAGCTGGAATATTTCTGTTGCACTGGAATCCCACCTTGACCAGTCTGGCTATGTGTGAGGACCCCAGACTTCGCTGCCATGCAGAATTATTGGGATGCTGATGGAAGATTTTGGCCAGACCCTCAAAGGCAGCTTCAGATGGCAGAGTTCCCTTTGGACGGTATAGAAGGTCCTGGAGGACTTGTTTTTCAGGATCTCTATGGCTTGTTTTTATGTACCTTATTGATGGATTTCATTCCTGTAAATTGGTAGTTGTTTAGTGCAAATGAACGTGCCGGGTCGATCTTCTCTTTCTCCTCTGGAGCACCGTGATGTTGTTTTTTTTTTTGGAATGATTGGTAGTGCCCATGTGGAGCTTAATTTCTCCAAGATTTTCAGGTTGTCTTGAAGGCCTTTCTTGGTTGGTGACAGCAACAGTAGGTCATCTGCATGGAGCAGACATTTTACCTGGGTGTCATTGAGGTTGAAACCCAGTGCTGGGGAGGATACAAAAATGGTGGCCTCTCATTGATATCATGAAAAGGGAGACCAAATGTTGGGGAGGATTCTGAAGTGGTGGACCCTTATTGATGTACTGGAGAGTGGGACCAGGTTTCGGGGAGGACTCCAGAGTGGTAGCTGCTCATTGATATTATGTAGGTGAAGATCTGTTTCAGGGAGGATTCCACAGTGGTAGCTACCCATTGTCATCGAGGGTGATTCCTGGTGCCGGGGAAGACTCCAAAGCTGTGTCACACAGTGATCAAGACGCTGGAGAGTGTTGGACTTAGGCTGCAGCCCTGTCTGAATTTGCACGTCTGGAAATTAGACATTTTTCTTCCTTTCACCCGCACGTTGCAGCATTTCTTGGTGTAGGATCTTTTGATGATGTCCTAGGTCTTTCCTTCTATTTCTCTTTTCAGCAGTTTCAGGAGCAGGCCTGGGGGCCTCAGTCAAAGGCTTACTGAAAATCCACAAAAAAAGGTGTATATCTTCCCGTAGTTTGCAGTGTGGACGTGGCTCTGAATGAGGCAGTGCAGGGTGTAGATGTGGTCGGTGGTGCCGTGGTTCGGCGTGAACCCTGATTTGCTTTTGCTGAGGACGTTTTGCTTGGTGAGGAAACTGAGGATCCACTTGTTCAGGATGATGTTAAACAGTTTTTCCAGGATGCTGCAGACAGTTATGTCTATCTAGCCATCTCTACCTATTATCTATCCATTATACATCTATTTATTATATTATCTATATATTATATATCTTTTATCTACCTATCTATCTACATATCTATCTACCTACCTATCATTTATCTAGTTATTATCTATAGATCTATTATCTATCTATCTATCTATCTATCTATCTATCTATCTATCTATCTATTATCTATCATCTATGTATCTATCTATCTATCTATTATCTATTTATTATCTATCTATTCTCTATCGATCTATTATCTATTTATCTATTATCTATCTATCTATTATCTATTATCTATCTATCTTTTATCTATATATCTATTATCTATTTATCTATTATCTATCTATTATCTGTCTATCTATTATCTGCTATCTATCTATCTATCTATCTATCTATCTATCTATCTATCTATCTATTACATATCTATCTACCTACCTATCATTTATCTAGTTATTATCTATAGATCTATTTCTATCTATCTATCTATCTATCTATCTATCTACTATCTATCTATCTATCTATCTATCTACTATTATCTATCATCTATGTATCTATCTATCTATCTATTATCTATTTATTATCTATCTATTATCTATAGATCTATTATCTATCTATCTATATCTATCTATGTCTCTATTATCTATCTCTCTATTATCTATCTATGGTCTATCTATTCTCTATCGATCTATTATCTATTTATCTATTATCTATCTATCTATTATCTATTTATCTATCTATCTTTTATCTATATCTATTATCTATTTATCTATTATCTATCTATTATCTGTCTATCTATTATCTATCTAGTATCTATCTATCTATCTATCTATCTATCTATCATCTATTATCTATTATTTTTTTAAACTATTATCTATCCATCTATTATCTATCTATCTATCTATTATCTATCTATCTATTATCTATCTATCTATTATCTCTCCATCTATTATCTATCTATTATCTATGTCTATTATCTATCTCTCTATTATCTTTATATGGTCTATCTATTATCTATCTATCTATTATCTATTTATCTATTATCTATCCATCTATTATCTATCTATCTATTATCTCTCCCATCTATTATTCTATCTATCTATTATCTCTCCATCTATTATCTATCTATTATCTATGTCTCTATTATCTATCTCTCTATTATCTTTATATGGTCTATCTATTATCTATCTATCTATTATCTATTTATCTATTATCTTTCCATCTATTATCTATCTATTAGCTATCTATTATCTATCTATCTCTTATCTATCTATTATCTATCTATGTCTCTATTATCTATTATCTATCTCTCTATTATCTATCTATGGTCTATCTATTATCTATTTATCTATTATCTATCTATCTATCTATCTATCTATCTATTATCTATCTGTCCGTCGATGTAGTGCATATTTGATCCTCCTCAGTTGGCGCAGTGCACTCAGTGTTGAGGCCAGGACAGGGTTAATTATTGATGTGCGGAGCACGGCTGTATTGATTTCTTCCTATGCTCGGTACAAGTGGCAATAAACACTTGTAACAGTTTCAATCTGCAGAGATTCACATCATTACCTTTCTGGCGTCCCCCGCACGTCCTGGTGATGGGATGCGAGCTTCTGGTGCTGCTGTGAGTCTCTCCGGCATTATATTCGCTCTGTGTCCCCACACCTCTGCTGGAGAGGAATTGTGCTATTTGCACTTATAAAGCTACAGACTAAACCCAAATAGCAGGAACCCAACGTTCCATCCAATGCTCCTGAGTCCGGCAATATGCACCCGACACCCAACATATCAGTTATAAAGCTACTGTCTATACAGTCGAAAAAAAAAATTGATCAACCAGAACTGCAAAACTGCTCTACTATCAGCAGTGATCCGAGTGTAAATGAGCAGAGGTGCCATGCCCGTGTCACGATCCACTTTTGAATCTGAAGCAGATCTTGCTTTCCATATTAAAACCTTTTTCCTTTTAGGCCATCGGGGGTTAATGTCAGTCTTTTCCCCAGGTGGCCGCTGGTGTAATTACATTGCTGCTGACTTGTCAGGAGAAGGCGGTGACCACTCCCATCATCCTTTAAAAGGTCACCTGAGGCGTCAGCTGACTGTTGGTGATACTTCTGCTTTTGGAGACCAACCAAGCTGGAGTCAGGAGCTTGCTGAGCGCAGTGGTACTACTGCAGATTCCCTGATCTGGTGCCTTACTCTGCTATGCATTGCAGCAGAGAAAGCTAAGTTTTGTTGTTTTGTTGATTCAACCCCTAGGTGTCTGTCTTTCCTTCCTTTGGTTATTTTTGTGTAGTTCCCTTTATTCCCTGTCTCACCTCCTGGGGAGGGTTTGGGGGTTTAGCTCAGGGCTAAACAGGAGACAGGGACAGGTCGATGACTTGGGCCTCACTACCTTCAAGTGTACCTCCAAAGTTAAGGAAAGACAGGGCCCTCCCTTAGCCTTAGGGGCAGTTCAGGGGCCCAGGTTCCTCGTCCCCTGTATTCCAACTACTGCCCTGTCACATTATCACCAATGACACATTTTTTTTCCCTCTCTGGTGAGCCATGGCCCAAATGCAGGCCTTTGCCCAACTGCTTCAGACCATCACAGATGAGTTTAAGGTGCTTCGGGGTGAGGTGGTGAAGCAGTTGCAGCAATTGGTGGGGTTCTGGGCCTCGGCTCAGGTGCAGGCTCTACCAGAACCTAAGATATCTCTCCCTGACAGGTTTTCTGGAGGGAGAGATAAATTCCTAATTTTTCGGGAGGCCTGTAAATTGTACTTCAGGCTCCGCCCCCGATCATCTGGGAGTGAGGAACAGCGTGTGGGGATTATTGTCTCCCTTCTTAAGGGTGATCCCCAATCTTGGGCCTTCTCCCTGCCGACCGATTCACCATCTTTACTGTCGGTGGACGTGTTTTTTGCGGCTCTGGTGCTGTTGTATGGAGATCTCGATGGCGTCTCCCTGGTTGGGGCAGCAGAGGTGCTGCCAAGGAGTAGGGGCAAGTCCCAACCCTCACCACTAGCCAACCCTGAGAGTCGGAGCCCTCTTGGGAGGAGGGGTCAGGGGAGGGTGGTGGTTTCCTCAGAGAATTGTGTGAGTGTGGTGACATAGGGGGACGCCTCTGTTGTCAGTTCCTCGAAGAGTTCACCTTCTTGTGGCAAATGTGTGTGTGGCAATAAACGTTCCGGTCCGGACCTGTGTGTGAACGAGTATGTATGGGTGTCCACCAAAAACATCCGGTGGAAGTGTGCTGCTGGAGTCTGGAGTTCTTGGGTGATCGGGCCGTATTGGGTGTCGGCTATTCTCGGCCCGGGAACTTACCAGCTAGAGTTACCCCAGTAATGCCCGAACATAACTTATTCCCCAAGTCGGCGCTCTGGAGATTTGTGGCACCTCCGGAGCATACGTTATTGCTACTTCCATCAAACCGCGTTTGCCATAAACCTGAGTCAGGTGACTGCTGGGGTGAACTCTGGTGGATCGAGGAGTCCCCACAGTAGGTTTTTTTCTAATGAGGTGCGGTGTTGAGGGTCCAGAGGCCCCTCATTAAGAGGGGGGTACTGTCACGTTCCACTTTTGGATCTGTGGCAGATCTTGCTTTCCATATTAAAACCTTTTTCCTTTTAGGCCATCGGGGGTTAATGTCAATCTTTTCCCCCGGTGGCCGCTGGTGTAATTACATTGCTGCTGACTTGTCAGGGGAAGGTGGTGACAACTCCCACCATCCTTTAAAAGGTCACCTGAGGCGTCAGCTGACTGTTGGTGATACTTCTGCTTTTGAAGACCAACCAAGCTGGAGTCAGGAGCTTGCTGAGCGCAGTGGTACTTCTGCTGTTTCCCTGATCGGTGCCTTACTCTGCTGTGCGGTGCATTGCAGCAGAGAAAGCTAAGTGTTTGTTGTTTAGTTGATTAAACCCCTAGGTGTCTGTCTTTCCTTCCTTTGGTTATTTTTTTGTAGTTCCCTTTATTCCCTGTCTTACCTCCTGGGGAGGGGGTTGTGGGTTTAGCTCAGGGCTAAAAAGGAGACGGGGACAGGTCGGTGACTTGGGCCTCACTACCTTCAAGTGTACCCCCAAGTTAAGGAAAGACAGGGCCCTCCCTTAGCCTTAGGGGCAGTTCAGGGGCCTCATCCCCTGTATTCCAACTACTGACCCGTGACAGTCCGGCCTCCATTCCATTCACATGGGGCTCTACAGAAACCTATCCTCGGGATCAGAGTGAGTTCCCAGTGGCTGCAGTACCTGAACATGGCAGAAGGTTGAAGCTTTCACAGGCTGGGGGTCAAAGCCCATAAAAATAACCAGAGAAGATCGTGTGTCGACCCGCCACCACAATTGTGGGTTACCAGGGCAATGGGGTACTCAGAGCCGAGCCCATGGAAGTCTATGGGGATTGTCACAGGTAGCGGTGGCTCGGTCTGTGGCCCTGGCGGTCTGGCGTATGTTGGGGGAATATTTACAGGGGATAGATATATTTACAGTTCGTGACGCCACCTGTAGTCTTCTGGTAATTTGTACCAGCGCTGCTGTAGATCTCTGAGGGGATGGTGAGGCAGCTAGATGTCGGGTCCCCTATAGGTGGGACTCTTCCCTCAGGTCGATAGTTAAAGCAGGGTTGTGCAGGCATGCAAGTAAATAACTCAGTCTCACACGGTCAGCGTCTTTCCATACCTTTACTTGTAAGATGTTCAGGCAGGTCCCAGGGAGGCTGATCCAAGGAGAATGTATTTTGAGATAGCAGCTGGACAAGTTAGGGGCCTCCTTTACTTTCAACACGATGAGTACAACCAGCCTGAAGCGTAGTTCCCTCTATAACTCCAGCTATTCCATAGCTGTACTGCCCAGTCAGTTTTTGTGGTAGGAGCCTTCCTGTGAGAGAGCTGAATTCCTATCTTGTCCTGCAGAGACTCAAGGTCCTCACTCCCCCTGACCCCAGTTACGTACTGACTATTTGGGGCTGCTTGCCGCGACCTAAGGTCCGGTAAGTCTCTGGTTTTCTTACCACTATGCTTGAAGCTAATAGTGATCCTTCGGTCCCCAGTGACCGGTTACAATGTGCAGGACTTCTTCAATCCAAAAGCACTTTTCAAATATTCCTTTCCACTGTGCCTTTCGCCTTGTCCGCGCTTGTAGCATAAACACTCACACTTGCAAAAAGTCATATAGTCACTCCCTTCTTCTCTTCCTTCAGAGTTAGTTAACAGACTCTCAGTTATCCACTAGGCAGGAGCACGTCTCTGAACCTTTCACTGTCCTTGGGACAGGAGACTGAAGTATTTCTGTACTAAGCTCTTCTTTCTTAATCAGTGTCTTCAAGTGAGGTACAGCTCTGACCAGGCTGAGGTGATCTATATCTCGCCCTTACTGGCCTCCACTTGCTGAACTGCTGACAGAACCAGGCTGGACTGCTTCCTCCCTCCAAGTCCCAGCTAGACTCCACACGTCTGCTCTGTCCGAGGACAGGAAACTGACTCTCTAATCACTCAACGAATACACCCTGACCACTCCCTCACAAGTGACTACACTACCCTAAGGGTGTGTCTAGTGTATGTTGAGTGAATGGGTATTGAGCATTGAACTGCTATCTCTCCACACATTCTCCAGGGTACTGCGTGTGCCTAACACCAGGGCTACACAATCGCACCTCTGAATCCTCAGGAACGACACTGATTTGTGGTCATACATCATGTTTGCAGAGAGACAACAAGTCATAACATCCAGACAGGCAGCAGGTCATAACAGCCAGAGAGGCAGCAGGTCGTAACAGCCAGAGAGCGCCAGCGTGTCATAACAGCCAGAGAGACAGCGGGTCATAACAGCCAGAGAGCGGGTCATAAAAGCCAGAGAGGCAGCGAGTCATAACAGTCGAAGAGGCAGCGGGTCATAACAGTCAGAGAGCCAGCAGGTCATAACAGCCAGAGAGCCAGCAGGTCATAACAGCCAGAGAGACAGCAGGTCATAACAGCTGGAGAGACAGCGGGTCATAACAGCCAGAGGGGCAGCAGGTCATAACAGCCAGAGAGGCAGCAGGTCATAACAGCCAGAGGGGCAGCAGGTCATAACAGCCAGAGGGGCAGCAGGTCATAACAGTCAGAGGGGCAGCAGTCATAACAGCCAGAGGGGCAGCAGGTCATAACAGCCAGAGGGGCAGCAGGTCATAACAGCCAGAGGGGCAGCAGGTCATAACAGCCAGAGAGGCAGCAGGTCATAACAGCCAGAGAGGCAGCAGGTCATAACAGCCAGAGGGGCAGCAGGTCATAACAGTCAGAGAGGCAGCAGGTCATAACAGCCAGAGAGGCAGCAGGTCAACAGCAATAAAACCACTTGTCACTTCTGTTTTGTACATGCAATCACTGAATTGTGTTTTTTTGTTTTACAATATAATAAATAAAACAAAAAAAAGCTTGTAATAATGGACATGAATAATTTTACAGATCTATCTATCATCAATCTTTCTATCATCTATTTCTATGAAATTCAAAGAAACTTTTTGGCAGAACCAAATATTCATTTACAGTGCCAAAGCCTGTGGAAAAAAAAGAAAATTGTGGATAGAGACTGTAGGCGAGAGGGAAGGGGATTCTAAGATTCATGGTTAGCGACTAGAAATGATTGAATCTTATGAAATTTAAAAACCCCAGGTTCAACAAATTTTTCCCAAATTTTTCTCTGTGAATCACAATTTTGCAAGCCTTCAATTGCCCAGAAAAGATAAGTATAACACTCTGAAGTCTCCTACGACTGTACGTACCTTTTTTTCAAAGTGACCTCATCATAGAAATGGATGGTAACCTGGTAATAACTAGCAGCCCATTTAGTAACACACAACACTGACAGACTTTCAAGTTTTCTTAAGTTAAAAACAGTCCAAAAATTATCCCTCTTAGCAATTTGTGATCAGGCAGAACATTCTGTGCAGAACAGTGACCCAAACTGTCAGTGTCACTGTCAGAGGTAACATGATATAGCAGTGACCGAGATGAGTGATGTGACATATGCTCTATAATGCCCTCTGCTTCCACCCCAATATTAGGCTTGCTGTAAGCAAATGCCAATTATGACTGTCATTTGTTGATACTATGACCGGGATGGCAAGTGGTGGTTGCTTTGTAGTTGCCAGCTGTGGCATGGCTATTTTTTTACTTTTACACTACCCATTATTTGCCAATTTTACCTTACAATACATGTTGTACAATGCTGTACTTAACTTTTGACAATCTTTTTAATCCCAGTTATTCAACCTTTGCCAAAAAGGATGTAAAAAGGAATGCTAAGTAGATACAGAGAGCAAAATGCGGCAGCAGACTGCAGTATAAATGTGGAGTGCTCGGATGTCAAATTGGAAAAACGTAAAAACTGTCATGCTCTGTGAACTGTCTGCATTTCTTTGTTTCTATATTTCAACAAAATTTTACCCCCTTCCTAAAAATAATATAATATATCCTAGTAAGGAACAGATCCAAAAAGCCAGCACCGGCCACGGAGCACCTCTGGAGAGACCTGAAAATGGCTGTCCACCAACGTTCACCATCCAACCTGACGGAACTGGAGAGGATCTGCCAGGAAGAATGGCAGAGGATCCCCAAATCCAGGGACGAAAAACTTGTTACATCATTCCCAAGAAGACTCATGGCTGTACTAGCTCCAAAGGTGCTTCTCCTCAATACTGAGCAAAGGGTGTGAATACTTATGACCATGTGAGATTTCGGTTTTTCTTTTTTAATAAATTTGCAAAAATTTCCACATTTCTGTTTTTTTTCAGTAAAGATGGGGGCAGAGTGACATTAATGAGGAAAAATGAACTTTACTGAATTTACCAAATGACTGCAATGAAACAAAGAGTGAAAAATTTAAAGGGG
>JARQOD010006389.1:22231-43117 GCA_033576555.1 Oophaga sylvatica
TTTTTAATACTACCTCTCCAGGCATCAAAGGCTTGGCAGGAGCATTTCGGTTGTAAACATCTTCCTGTTTCTCCCGTGCCTTGTTGAGACTTTCCTCTACACAGATTTTTACTCTTCTGTATTGCTCTTGCCGATTGATGTTCCAGTTTTCAACAGCGTCGTCTGCCTCCGGTTCTACCACTCCAAGTTCTAGATCCATTGTAGTCTTCCGGGCCTTGCTCTCATAAGATAGGCTGGAGTGCAGTTAGTGGAACTGACAGGTATATGGTTATACAAATCAACCAAATCAGGTAGTAAATCCGGCCATCGATTTCTGTCTTCCAACGGTATGGATCTCAACAAATCAAGGACAATATGGTTCATTTTTTTGCAAAGACCGTTGGTTTGAGGGTGATATGGTGTTGTTCTAATTTTCTTGCACCCGTACATGTGACAGAATTCCTTGAATAAATCAGCTTCGAAAGCAGGTCCTTGATCGTTAATACTTGCTCCGGATACCCATGCGGTCTGCAGAAGCTTGCTTGAAAGGTTTTCCGGCCGTCACTGCGGTCTGGTCCTTAACTGGAACAACCACCAGAAATCTGGAGTAATGGTCCATCATGGTCAAGGCGTATGAGTATCCAGATCTACTTGGCGACAATTTGACGTGGTCCAGGCCACAATCTCCAGAGGACGAGTCGTCCGGATAGGTTGCAGGGGGGCCTTCTGACTACCGTAGTCCTTTCTTCTGAGACCACAGGGTCCACAGTTCCGACACCACCTCTCGATGGAGCTGCGCATCCCTACCCAGTAGAACCGGCATCTCAACAGGGTCTCCAGCTTTCTCCAGCCAAAGTGTCCTGCTTGATCGTGGTATGCTTCCAACACCATTGGGACGTCTGCCTTGGGGACCACTATTTGCCAGACCATCTCATGGTTCTGGGTTGACGTATCTCCTGCACAACTTCTCACGGTATAGGAACAACCTGCTTTTCTCGTTCCACAGGAGCTTGGCTGACATAGGTGCTTCCTTTTCCAAAGAGGAGCCTTCCTGTCTTAACAACTCCTTGATGCGGCTGACCACTGATCACTGTCCTGAGTCTCTTTCCAGCTGTGATGGGGTAAAGGATTTAATGTTGCACCATACTGCTTTCTGTTGACTCGATGCTCGTGACTACCCCATTTCGATGGAACGCAGGTAGCTCAATTTCTTCCAGGTCGTCCGATTCTTCTTCCGTATCAGAGTCATGCGGCATTCGGGACAACGCATCAGCATTAGCATTCTTTCGACCTGCCCGGTACTTGATAGTAAACTGGTATTGGACAACCGAGCCATCCAACGCTGCTCCATGGCGCCCAGCTTGGCGGTTTCCAGGTGCGTTAACGGGTTGTTGTCTGTGTACGCCGTGAACTTATTGGAGGCCAGATAGTGCTTAAATCTTTCAGTAATGGCCCAGACCAGCGCCAGAAACTCCAGCTTGAAGCTGCTATAATTTTCCGGATTCCTTTCAGTTGGCCTGAGTTTTCTGCTGGCATATGCGATGACTTTTTCTTGGCCATTCTGCTTCTGACTGAGAACTGCTCCCAAACCTTCATTACTGGCGTCGGTGTACAACAGGAACGGTTGGCTGTAATCAGGATAGGTTAAGATCTCATCACCTGTAAGGATCTCTTTCATCTTTTGGAATGCTTCAGCCTGTTCCTTACCCCAATTAAAGGGAGGGTTTCTGCTCTTTAGGGATTGTCCTACTAGGAGGTCCTGTAAAGGAGCTGCCTTCTTCGTGTAATCTTTCACGAATCTCCTGTAGTAACCCGTTAGTCCCAGGAACTGTCGCACTTCCTTAAGGTTCTTCGGCTCCAGCCACTTCTGGATGGCAGTGACTTTCTCTGGGTCCGGCGCTACTCCTTCCGAACTGACGATGTGCCCCAAGTATTGTACCTTCTGTTTGAGTAGATGGCATTTTGAGGGTTTTAATTTCATCCCGTACCTGGACAGGGACTCGAATACTTCTGCCAGGTGATTCAGATGATCCTCATAAGTCTTGGAATACACGATGACGTCGTCTAGGTATAGCAGCACGGTTTCAAAATTGAGATGTCCCAGGCAGTTCTCCATCACTCTCTGAAATGTTCCTGGGGCACTACTGAGCCCAAACGGCATTCTGTCGAACTCACAGAGCCCCATTGGGGTGGTGAAAGCCGTTTTCTCACGATCCTCCTCAGCCACAGCCACTTGCCAGTAACCACTAGTCAGATCAAGGGTAGAAAAGTAGTTAGCCGTTTTCAGAGCAGCTAATGATTCCTCTATGCGTGGTAACGGGTATGCATCCTTGTGTGTTATGCGGTTCACCTGCCTGTAATCCACACACATTCTCATACTACCATCTTTCTTTTTAACCAGAACTAGAGGGGCTGCCCAGGGGCTACAACTATCCCTTATCACCCCAGCTTTCTTCATATCATTCAACATTTCTTTAGCCTTCTGATAATGAGCTGGAGGTATGGGCCTATACCGCTCTTTGATGGGAGGATGACTGCCTGTAGGGATATGATGTTGTACTCCCTTAATTATCCCAAAATCAAGTGGATTTTTGCTAAACACTTGGGCGTACTCTTGCACCACCCGTAATACCCCTTGCTTCTGGTGAGCGGGAGTGGTGTCCGTCCCAACATGGAGTTGCTGACACCATTCCGCCACCTGAGTTGCTGGTCATTGTCCTCCGCTATTTGACAGGAGTCTAAGGACTCAGCCGGGAGAATAGAATTATTATCAACAGCATGTAGTTTAGCAATGGTTGCATAACGGGGTAAGTTTACCTCATCATCTCCCCAATTGAGAAGCCGTACCGGTACTCTTCCATTCACCACTTCTACTACTCCTCTAGCAGTCATAAGTGTAGGTCTATGTTCTGAATGGTGGGGTTCTACTACAGCTTGGTAATTCTGTCCTCTCAGACCTATGGCTGCCCTGCACCAAATGATCATTTCACTCATTGGGGTATCACAATAGGATCCGAGTCAGTGACCCGTACATTACCAATTTCGCCGTCTGTAAGCTTCGCTTGCTGCTGACACACCAGGGCCCGGATCTCTCTTTGGATTACTCCTCTCTGCCTTGGTCGGGCAATCTCAGCGAGCTGTTGGAGTAAGAACACAACTTCTCCCAAACAATTACCGATAATGTTAGTACCCAAAATTATATTTAAACCGTTCTCCTCATTTACAGTCTTTACTACCAGAAGCCCCTGGTCTTTCAACTCCTCTCTGCCCACCTTTACATCTACACATTTTGTCCCGAGTACTTCTACAGGAAGACCATTAGAAGCATACACGGTAAAGTCAAGGCTCGGAGGTTTAAGACTGTCCATTGACCAGTACTTGGTATATAGGGCATCAGGTATTAGGGTCACCTGCGACCCAGTGTCTAACAATGCTGGAACAGCAATACCATCTAGAATAATAGACAGGTAGGGCGCCCGCCCACATACCTGCGGCTCCAGTCTAGGGGGCCTGACGGGTATTCTCCTGGGTGTTGGCCCTTGGACCCAGGTTCTGCCCGTTTAAAGGACACTGTGGAGACATATGACCTTTCCGGTTGCATCGATAACAGATGATCTCTCGACGAGGAGGGTGTTGATCAGAGGTCGCTCCTGGGGGTGGCGTTGTCCTCCTCCGGGGGGGCGACGTCTTCTTTCTTCTCCGGTGCATCCACGGGACGTCTTCTGGGCAGTCAGCTAACAAGATCTTTCCTTCCTCCTCTTTCCGCAGCTGCAGGGCACTCATTACAGCAGCCAGATTTTTAGTCAGCTGGCGCACCTCTGAGCGCAGACAGTCCAATTCACTAGGAGGTGTCACCTGCGCTTTGGCTTCAGAAACTAGCAGGGAAAAGGGGTTACTGCCGGTTCCAGAGTGACTTCAGCCTGATGATGTTGGGTTGCCACCTCGGGTTTGCCCAGGGGCCGCAGCCCTTTTATTGCCATGTCCTTTAGGGCATCAAAGGTAGCATCCGGATGGTCTAAGGACCACCAGTTTACAGTTCTGCGTTCCTCTTGGGATCTCAATCCCTGTATAAATTGTTCTTTCAGCATTTTATTCTCGTCGATAGCATTTAAATTGTTAATTTGCTTGAGGGCTCTCAGGGCTCCCTGTAGTCGGCAAGCGTAGTCCCGGATGCTGTCACCTGGCTGTTGTGAACAGTGATAGAAGGCCATCCGGAGATCCGTTTCTGTGCGGTCTTCAAATATGGCATGCAACTTAAGGAAGATCGCAGGTACCGACTCCTGATCAACGGTATCCCAAGTCTCCACTTCCCTCTCAGCAGCGCCAGTTAGCTGCCCTATTAGCACAGCAGCTTTTTGTCTCTCAGGCATGGAGTACATTTCTAGGATGCTGCATAACTTCCGCTTGAAGCCTGCTAATGTGCCTGGCTCACCGCTGTACTGGGGAAGCCATTTCGCCCCAGGCATATATGGGAGCGTTAGTGGCATGATCGGGACTACCGGACTGGGTGCAGGGCCTGCGCCCCCATCTGGCGCTACAATACCAGACGGTGCGGGATTGGGGACTCCGGCTGGGGCCGCACTGTCAGCCGGTTGTTGTGACATCTTAGCGCCCCCTTGGTTAAACGGAGCCTACCGGTTTCAGATGCTGCTACTTCACAGGCACAGCAGTGGGAACAGGACCTTCGTCGCAGGCGCTCTGATGTCAGAGCGTTCACTTCCTGTCGCAGGACCTGCCGATGAGTCAGAGCCGGGGGCGTGTCCAAGACTTTGCGCGCTCTTTCAGGTACGCCCACCTTCTTCTCCAGCGCCTGAGGGCGCGAATCTAGCGGCAAATATGGCGGTATTTGGCGCCAAACAACAGCAACAGTCTTTTTCGCCAAAACACCTCCACAGGCACACAGGGCTCGCAATGCTGCAAGTTTCGTATCCTGTTCGTGACGCCAAATTTTTGTGTCGACCCGCCACCACAATTGTGGGTTACCAGGGCAATGGGGTACTCAGAGCCGAGCCCATGGAAGTCTATGGGGTTTGTCACAGGTAGCGGTGGCTCGGTCTGTGGCCCTAGCGGTCTGGCGTATGTTGGGGGAATATTTACAGGGGATAGATATATTTACAGTTCGTGACGCCACCTGTAGTCTCTGGTAATTTGTACCAGCGCTGCTGTAGATCTCTGAGGGGATGGTGATGCAGCTAGATGTCGGGTCCCCTACAGGTGGGACTCTTCCCTCAGGTCGGTAGTTAAAGCAGGGTTGTGCAGGCATGCAAGTAAATAACTCAGTCTCACACGGTCAGCGTCTTTCCATACCTTTACTTGTAAGATGGTAAGGCAGGTCCCAGGGAGGCTGATGGGGTTGATGGAGGATGAGCTTTGAGGCAACGGCTAAGCAAGTTAGGGGCCTCCTTTACTGTCCAATGTTGATGAGTCCAACCAGCCTGAAGCGTAGTTCCCTCTATAACTCCAGCTATTCCAAAGCTGTTCTGCCCGGTCAGTTTTTTGTGGTCGGAGCCTTCCTGTGAGAGAGCTGAGTTCCTATTCTTGCTGATCAGGCTCAAGGTTCTCACTCTCCCTGACCCCAGATACGTACTGACTCTTCAGGGATGCTTGCCACGACCTAAGGTCCGATAAGCCTCTGGTTTTCTTACCACTAAGCGTGAAGCTTTAGTGATCCTTCGGTCCCCAGTGACCGGTAACAATGTGCAGGTATCCTATACTTATGGCACTTCTCGGTTCTCTTCCACTATGCCCTTCGATTTGCTCAACTCTTAATAGATATCTCAGTCCATCTTATAGTGGGGCACAGCTCTGACCAGGCTGAGGTGAACTGGCTCACCTGTACTGGCCTCCACTTTCTGAACTGCACAAAGACTGCACTTCCTCACTCCTTCGAGTCACTGACTGAACTGAACTCAGACTACTTAGCACTCCCCTCCACACCCCTGGTGGGTGTGTCCGAAGTGTACATGATATCATGAAGAGCCCTTAACCGTTACCTCTCCACTCATCCTCCTGGTATTGTGTACCAGGGCTACACAATGACACCTAAATGAAAGGTCTACTGGGATTGTTCACACTCCTGGCACAGCATGGCTGCTGACGCTTCTGGATTTCCTGGTACTTTTGGAGTGCGAGGAGGAGATGTTTCCATAAACTCCACCAAAAAATGTGAATCCAGGAGGTGGACTGAGGGCAGTTCCAGGAGAAGTGTGACATTCACAAGATGGGTGGGGTTGTGGGAAGAGCTTAAGTGTCTCCAGAAATGTTGTCAACTATGGGATGGTGGGAACTACATATAATCTATAGACTTGAATCTGCAGAGATTGTCACTTCATTTTCAGATTCAATCTCAGCTAATTTGAGGGCTATTCTGGGTTGGAAATGGAGCAGAGATAAGGAAGCCCTCCCCAAAAGTTGGGGTTCTCAAACTTGTCCGAAGCGTTCCCCATTGGGTCAAGGTTATAGTCGAATGATAACATTCCCAGACTGACAACTCTAGTGTTCGGAGTATGAAAAGCGCTGGTCTTGGTTCCATTTTAGCTTTTTTGAACATGTGTTTGGGGTGCGCCTATGACAGAGTAATAGGGGGTTTCAGGGCAGCATTGACAGCCTAGATTCCAGCAGTAAGTCCTGTGGTTGCCAGCTGCCAAAAGACCCCAGGGTCACACTAGAGCAGCGGCCTAGTGGTGGAAGAGGGAGGCTCTCCAATAGATGGACTGAGACCCTTTATGTGTGGAGCGAAGGTCTAGGAGGGTATGATGGGGCTGTGGCAAACCTGGAGCTTACACCGTCCTGTGTGCCTTTCCCTTCTGCTAGACAAGCTGAGTGGTTGTCGTTGGTTGTCGGGTGGTTGTGAGTGACGAGCTGCATCGGGAGGACAGATAGATAACAGAGAGGAAGCCCTGGTAGCCGATAGTGGACTATGTATAGAAGTTGGACCGTTATTCTAGCAACCACCAAGTGGAGCGACTTCATATTGACTGTAACCATAATGCTCTGCTCCCCGTAACCACATATATTGGACTGTCATGTTTGCCTGAGAAAAGGTTTTGTGCTTTTTATATTTTTTGGGTATTTTTTTGTATTTTTAGCTTCAAATCGTCTATGAATAATTCTGCGCTATTTCCACACCATTGATGGTCTGGACTGACACATTGATTAACACAATTTGTGGACATTTTTAACGATTTGAACAATTTGTAAAATGTATAAATGAACTTTACAAAGACAAATTTCAGATTTTTGGAGAAGTTGTTGTACAGACCAGTATAACTGCCAACAAGTCGCGGACACGAGAATTTACAAGCTCATTTCATTGCAGTCGCCATCATCCTGTGGTTTCCCCTAAATGATTTATGTAGAAGGACGTCCACACTCCCAAGGTTTCCCGGACTGTCACGGGTGAACAGAGCACTCTACAGGGACCATTGGAGAGGTGACAGATTACTGACTGGCGGCCGCCAGGACACTGATGTATTTTTATAACGCTGACACTTTCCACCTCAGCAGAAAGGATGACTAGACGATTTGTCATAAACAAGAGGCGTAAATCGAAGAAGATAAATCTGCAAGGCAAAACTGAAGGCCTCTTTTAAAGAAAAAGTGGAACTGTCACCGCGAGCCGGTGGTCTATATCAGTGATTTTCAACCTTTTTTGAGCCGCGGCACACTTTTTATACTTAGAAAATCCTGGGGCACACCACCAACCAAAATAGCACAAAATGACACTAAAACAGTCATATTATACATACAGTGCCTACAAGTAGTATTCAACCCCCTGCAGATTTAGCTGGTTTGATAAGATGCAAATAAGTTAGAGCCTTCAAACTGCAAACGAGAGTAGGATTTATTAACAGAAGCATAAATCTTACAAAACAAAAAGTTATGTTGCTCAGTTGAATTTTAATAAATTTTAAACATAAAAGTGTGGGTCAATTATTATACAACCCCTATGTTTAATATTTCGTGGAATACCCCTTGTTTGCAATTACAGCTAATAATCGTCTTTTATAACACCTGATCAGGCCGGCACAGGTCTGTGGAGTTATCTTGGCCCACTCCTCCATGCAGATCTTCTCCAAGTTATCTAGGTTCTTTGGGTGTCTCATGTGGACTTTAATCTTGAGCTCCTTCCACAAGTTTTCAATTGGGTTAAGGTCAGGAGACTGACTAGGCCACTCCAACACCTTGACTTTTTCCCTCTTGAACCAGGCCTTGGTTTTCTTGGCTGTGTGCTTTGGGTCGTTGTCTTGTTGGAAGATGAAATTACGACCCATCTTAAGATCCTTGATGGAGGAGCGGAGGTTCTTGGCCAAAATCTCCAGGTAGGCCGTGCTATCCATCCTCCCATGGATGCGGACCAGATGGCCAGGCCCCTTGGCTGAGAAACAGCCCACAGCATGATGCTGCCACCACCATGCTTGACTGTAGGGATGGTATTCTTGGGGTCGTATGCAGTGCCATCCAGTCTCCAAACGTCACGTGTGTGGTTGGCACCAAAGATCTCGATCTTGGTCTCATCAGATCATAGAACCTTGAACCAGTCTGTCTCAGAGTCCTCCAAGTGATCATGAGCAAACTGTAGACGAGCCTTGACATGACACTTTGAAAGTAAAGGTACCTTACGGGCTCGTCTGGAACGGAGACCATTGCGGTGGAGTACGTTACTTATGGTATTGACTGAAACCAATGTCCCCACTGCCATGAGATCTTCCCGGAGCTCCTTCCTTGTTGTCCTTGGGTTAGCCTTGACTCTTCAGACAAGCCTGGCCTCGGCACGGGAGGAAACTTTCAAAGGCTGTCCAGGCCGTGGAAGGCTAACAGTAGTTCCATAAGCCTTCCACTTACGGATGATGCTCCCAACAGTGGAGACAGGTAGGGCCAACTCCTTGGAAAGGGTTTTGTACCCCTTGCCAGCCTTGTGACCCTCCACGATCTTGTCTCTGATGGCCTTGGAATGCTCCTTTGCCTTTCCCATGTTGACCATGTATGAGTGCTGTTCACAAGTTTGGGGAGGGTCTTAAATAGTCAGAAAAGGCTGGCAAAAGAGTTCATTAATCCACACATGTGAAGCTCATTATTCTTGGTGCCTGAACTACTTCTTAATACTTTAGGGGGACCAAACAGAATTCTTGTGGTTTGAGGGGTTGAATAATAAATGACACTCTGAATTAACCTTTAACGTTTTTAAAAAAAAATCAAACAAAAATTTTTGCAGCAGTGCATTTCCCACTTCCAGGCTGATCTACAGTACAAATGTCACAATGCCAAGTTAATTCCGCATGTGTCAACCAGCTAAATCTGCAGGGGATTGAATACTACTTGTAGGCACTGTATAGTTAATAGTTTGGGGAACTTTCCCCACGGCACACCCGACCATGTGTCGCGGCACACTAGTGTCCCGCGGAACACTGGTTGAAAATCACTGGTCTATATCATGTGGCCGGTGTGCATATAGGGGAAAAGGGATTGAGGCATTATGTGCTGCTTCGATTTCGAGGTTGATTATATCCTTTAAAGAAATGCGCCACTTTCTAAATAGTTAACCCCGCGTTAAGTGCATCTGTAGCGATCAAGATGTGTCACGATCCATTTTTGGATTTGTGGCAGCTCTGGTTCCACTCAGTTTAAATGTAGCTTTTTTCCTTTCAGGCCAGTGGGGGTTAATGTCAGTTTATTGCTGGCAATCTTCTGCAACTGCAGTGTTGCTGGGTCAGCTGATGTGGGTGATGACCACTCCCACCATCCTTTAAATGGTCACCTGATGCATCAGCTGATTGTTGGTGGTAGAGTTTCTCTATGGAGACCAGCCTTTGCAGGAGTAGCACTCTGGTGTCAGCTACGTCTGGTGTTTGGTGTTCTGTTGCTGTGCTATCTGCGGTGTGGAGCTTGGCGGCGGTGTCTGGAAGCTAAGTGCTGTGTTTTCTCCTCATCCCTTTTGTGTTTGTCACTGTCCTCTGTGTGGTATTATCTGCAGTGGTGAGGCTAGCGCCCCTTGCCGGCCAGTGCACTAGCCAGGGCAGTGTTAGGTGACAACGAGGGATGAAGTTTCCTGACGGCAGTGGTGGGAAGGACCCACTTACGGCGTTAGGGGAGTGCAGGGATAGGCTCAGGTTTGAGCTCAGGTGGCAACCATCCGCCATATTAGGGTTGGCAGATCACACTAAATAAAATAAATGATAAAGTGCGATCGCAACCTGGGGCCACTGTGCAGAGATGAATAACTGCTGCTAGTGAACTATGACGGAACAAGGCAGCGTGCTAACCGTGCTAACCGCACACATGGCGAAACAGGTGCTAAGCCAAGCGGGGACAAAAAACCCTTCCTAAGAAGGTAGCTAACACACGCACGTGCAGACAGAGGAACAGAGTACTTCCTCACACACACCAACCATACATGATACTAGAGCACCCGCGTGCGCCGCTGGAAGCCTTTTATACCAAAAGCAACTGACGTCCGAACACCAATGAGATGACGCCACATCACGGACATGCTCAGTAAGGGGATCTCTAGACTTAGGCTCCAGAGCGCACGTCAGTGCCTTTATTACAGACTTGGCTGGAGAGTCGGCAGTAACTAAAGGTATACCGCGAGCCTGAGCAAGGCGCCGGGACCGAGGACTGTGCTGAGCAACAGCCGCAGTGGCCAAACATGAATGGGAGACCACGGCACCAGGCAATGCCTGGGATCTAACCCGTGCAGCCGGAAAATCCCAGCATCTAACATCCCATTTCCTATTAGTAGGGCCTTCCTCTCCCCAATACCATCCCATTGTGTGTGTTGCGCCGTCCGCTGACCGACCATCCGTTGGGTCGAGTCACATCGTGACAAGATGGCTGCGGTTATAGCAACGGCTTGTCCTCACCCGAAAGCTTTCCGACATTTCTAAATCTTCTATATTACCCATATCTGTAGAATATCGGCCCTTGTCTATGGATCTATTACATCTCGACTTCTGTTTTTGATATTATCGATACTTCTGCATTCTACCTGTACTTGTGTATTCCATGATTCCTTGTGACGAGTGATCAAAAGCCAGATTTACTGTTTTACTTCATTATGAGCCGATCGGATCCTTCCATCGCTGAGCAGCTGCCGTAATTAAAATTTCTTCTTAAATTAGACGTCGTCTCTGCCGGCTCTGATATCACTTGTTAAAATTAGCGGATGACAATAATACAAGATATTTTCAGCTTTATCCTCATCGCCACAAAGGAAGAAAAGAGAAAAGAATTATCCAGACATCTGGGAACAATGCTTCATTTTTCTAAGACATCTGCAGCGTTTTTGTACACTTTGTACTTTATTTATATTGTTTCAAAATCTCAGCTTATTAATATTAATTATAAAAACTCCTGTTTCATCGAAAGTCGGAACTGTACAATGATCTATCTATCTACAATGGTGTCAAAAAGTATTTGCCCCCTTCCTGATTTCCTATTCTTTTGCATGTTTGTCACACTTAAAGGGAACCTGTTAGCTGTTTTGGCCGATATAAGCTGTGGCCACTGCCTTTCAGGGCTTATCTACAGCATGCTATAATGCTGTAGATAAGCCCCCAGTCCGACCTGCAAAATAAGAAAAATAAGTTTTATTATATTCACCCAGGGTTGGCGGTCCCCTGCAGTTCGGTCCGATGGGTGTCACAGGTCCAGGTCCTGCACCTCCCATCTTCTTGCGCTGCCGCCCTCCTGCTTGCTTCCTCGCTCCCGGCATGGCGCTTCTGCGCAGGAGTATTTTTCTGCCCTGTTGAGGGAGAGCAAAGTACGGCAGTGCGCAGGCGCTGGGCCTCTCTGACCTTTGCCGGCGCCTGCGCACTGCAGTACTTTGCTCTGCCCTCAACAGGACAGAGAAGTACGCCTGTGCAGGAGCGCGATGCCGCAAGCGAGGAAGCAAGCAGGAGGGCGGCGTCGCAAGAAGATGGGAGGTGCTGGACCCGGACCTGCGATACTCAACCGGGTGAGTATAATAAAACTTATTTTTCTTATCTTGTAGGTCGGATCGAGGGCTTATCTACAGCATTATAGAATTCTGTATAAGCCCTGAAAGGCAGTGGCTGCATCTTATAGCGACCAACACAGGTGACAGGTCACCAAACAAATGTAAATATTAGACAAAAATGACACAAGTAATCACAAAATGCCGTTTATAAATGAATGTCTTTACTATTAAGGGAAAAGGAAATCCAAACCTACAGGGCTCTGTGTGAAAAAGTGATTGCCCTCCCACAATCCACACTAAAACTTTTGTTTATCACATCTTCGGAAAGCTGAGTTCAAATTACCTAGCCACATGCAGCTTTGATTACTGCCACACCAGTTCTCAATCAGGAAATCACTTAAATAGGACCTGACTGACAAAGTGAAATAGACCAAGAGCTCCTGAACAGCTGGACATCATGCCGTGATCCAAAGAAATTCTGGAACAAATGAGATACAAATTAATTGAGATCTATCAGTCTGGAAAAGGTTATAAAGCCATTACTAAAGCTTTGGGACTCCAGAGAACCACAGTGAGCAATTATCCACAAATGGCGAAAACATGGAACAGTGGTGAACCTACCCAGGAGTGGCCGGCCAACCAAAATTACCCCAAGAGCACAGAGAAGACTCATCCAAGAGGTCACAAAAGACCCCACAACAACATACAAAGAACACTGCAAGCTATCGCAAATGCTTGATTGCAGGTGCTGCTGCTAAGGGCAGCCCAACCAGTTATTAGGTCAATCACTTTGGGCAATGACTTTGTCACACAGGGCCCAGTAGGTTTGGATTTCTTTTTCCCTGAATAATGAAGAGCTATATTTAAATTTATAAACTGCATTTTGTGATCACTTGTGTTATTTGTGTCTAATATTTACATTTGTTCAGTGATCTGAAACATTTAAGAGAGACAAACATGGAAAAGGAAATCAGGAGGGGGCAAACACTTTTTCACCACACTGTATCTGTATACAGGGAGCTTCCCCTAGTGGTGGCTGCAGACAGGATCTTATCATGTATCTCTGTATACAGGGAGCTCCCCCTAGTGGTGACTGCAGACAGAATCTTATCATGTATCTCTGTATACAGGGAGCTCCCCCTAGTGGTGACTGCAGACAGGATCTTATCATGTATCTCTATGTATAGGGAACTCCTCCTAGTGGTGGCTGCAGACATGATCTTATCATGTATCTCTGTATATAGTGAGCTCCCCCTAGTGGTGACTGCAGACAGGATCTTATCATGTATCTCTGAATACAGGGAGCTCCCCCTAGTGGTGACTGCAGACAGAATCTTCTCATGTATCTCTGTATACAGGGAGCTCACCCTAGTGGTGGCTGCAGACAGAATCTTATCATGTATCTTTGTATACAGGGAGCTCCCCCTAGTGGTGACTGAAGACATAATCTTATCATGTATCTCTGTATACAGGGAGCTCACCCTAGTGGTGGCTGCAGACAGAATATTATCATGTATCTCTGTATACAGGAGCTCCCCTTAGTGGTGGCTGCAGACAGGATCTTCTCATGTATCTCTGTATACAGGGAGCTCCCCTAGTGGTGGCTGCAGACAGAATCTTCTCATGTTTTTCTGTATACAGGGAGCTCCCTCTAGTGGTGGCTGCAGACAGGATCATATCATGTATCTCTGTATACAGGGAGCTCCTCCTAGTGGTGGCTGCAGACAGGATCTTATCATGTATCTGTATACAGGGAGCTCCCCCTAGTGGTGGCTGCAGACAGAATCTTATCATGTATCTCTGTATACAGGGAGCTCCCCCTAGTGGTGGCTGCAGACAGGATCTTATCATGTATCTCTGTATACAGGGAGCTCCCCCTAGTGGTGGCTGCAGACAGAATCTTCTCATGTTTTTCTGTATACAGGGAGCTCCCTCTAGTGGTGGCTGCAGACAGGATCATATCATGTATCTCTGTATACAGGGAGCTCCCCCTAGTGGTGACTGCAGACAGAATCTTATCATGTATCTCTGTATACAGGGAGCTCCCCCTAGTGGTGGCTGCAGACAGACTATTATCATGCATCTCTGTATACAGGGAGCTCCCCCTAGTGGTGGCTGCAGACAGGATCTTATCATGTTTCTCTGTATACAGGGAGCTCCCCCTAGTGGTGGCTGCAGACAGAATCTTATCATGTATCTCTGTATACAGGGAGCTCCCCTAGTGGTGGCTGCAGACAGGATCTTATCATGTATCTCTGTATACAGGGAGCTCCCCCTAGTGGTGACTGCAGACAGAATCTTATCATGTATCTCTGTATACAGGGAGCTCCCCCTAGTGGTGGCTGCAGACAGACTATTATCATGTATCTCTGTATACAGGGAGCTCCCCCTAGTGGTGGCTGCAGACAGGATCTTATCATGTTTCTCTGTATACAGGGAGCTCCCCCTAGTGGTGGCTGCAGACAGAATCTTATCATGTATCTCTGTATACAGGGAGCTCCTCCTAGTGGTGACTGCAGACAGGATCTCATCATGTATCTCTGTATACAGGGAGCTCCCCCTAGTGGTGGCTGCAGACAGAATCTTATCATGTATCTCTGTATACAGGGAGCTCCCCTAGCGGTGACTGAAGACAGGATCTTATCATGTATCTCTGTATACAGGGAGCTCCCCCTAGTGGTGACTGCAGACAGAATCTTATCATGTATCTCTGTTATGTTTTGGTAGCTGAGGAGAGCAGGCAAAAATGGCAATATACCAGAGAGGTTGGAATCTACTGGATTGCAGTACCCTGAATCTTATCATGTATCTCTGTATACAGGGAACTCCCTCTAGTGGTGGCTGCAGACAGATTCTTATCATGTATATCTGTATACAGGGAGCTCCCCCTAGTGGTGACTGCAGACAGAATATTATCATGTATCTCTGTATACAGGGAGCTCCCCCTAGTGGTGGCTGCAGACAGGATCTTATCATGTATCTCTGTTATGTTTTGGTAGCTGAGGAGAGCAGGCAAAAACGGCAATACACCAGAGAGGTTGGAATCTACTGGATTGCAGTACCCTGACTAACCACCACAACTAGAGGCAGCCGTGGAGCGTTCCTACGTTGGTCCTAGACGCCTCGTCACAGCCTGAGAGGTTAACTACACCTAAAGATAGAAAGAGGAAAGCTATCTGCCCCGGAGCAGATCCCCAAAGAACATAGGAAGCCCCCAAACATGTAATGGCGGTTAGACAAGAGGAAATACAGACACAGACAGAAAATAGTATGAGCAAAGGTTGGGGCCCAATCTGCCTAGACAGAAAAAGGATAGGAAGGATACTTACTGCAATCCAAAAAACCCTAAAAAAAAAACAACGCTACTAACTGCAAAAACACCTGAGATCACACGACCTCTACCACCTAAATTAGTTCTCTGGTGTAACAAAACTAAGCCGCAGCCACTGAAAAAACTGGAAAAGGCAAATGAACAAATAACAGTGGCTCCAGAAGAACTGAGAGGAGCCCAACCCCCCCGGGGAGGGGGACCTGGCTAACTTCACAGAAATGCAGAGAAATATGCAAATGGCAAGCACAAAAACAAAAAACAGAAAATATCTTATCTGAGAGCAGGAGAAGAGGCAAGACTCAGCAAGCTTCCAAGTGAACCAGGAAACAAAGTTGAGACAAGAACAATTGATCACCGGCAACCATGATGGGAGGAACCTCCCTTATATAAGACCAGTCTGTGATTCCTGATTGCCACTCCTCATTGAATGGTTCAGTACTGTTTGTAAACCACCAGAGGGAGCTTCTGCTCAGAATTCATTTCTAAAACATTCACAACATATCTCTATATACAGGGAGCTCCCCCTAGTGGTGGCTACAGACAGGATCTTATCATGTATCTCTGTATACAGGGAGCTCCCCCTATTGGTGAATGCAGACAGGATCTTACATGTATCTCTGTATACAGGGAGCTCCCCCTAGTGGTGACTGCAGACAGAATCTTATTATGTATCTCTGTATACAGCGAGCTCCCCCTAGTGGTGGCTGCAGACAGGATCTTATCATGTATCTCTGTATACAGGGAGCTCCCCCTAGTGGTGACTGCAGACAGAATCTTATCATGTATCTCTGTATATAGAGAGCTTCCCCTAGTGGTGACTGCAGCCAGAATCTTATCATGTATCTCTGTATATAGGGAGCTCCCCCTAGTGGTGACTGCAGACAGGATCTTATCATGTATCTCTGTATACAGGGAGCTCCCCCTAGTGGTGGCTGCAGACAGGATCTTATCATGTATCTCTGTATACAGGGAGCTCCCCCTAGTGGTGGCTGCAGACAGGATCTTATCATGTATCTCTGTATACAGGGAACTCTTTTAATATAAAAAATACAAAACTTACAATTAAAAGAACAAAAATCCAAACCCCAGCAAAAAAACCATCCGAGTCCAACATTACCCCCCCAGTCCAAGCAAAAGTCCGAGTCCAGCATAACTGCCCCCATTCAAAGTAACCCCCCCAAAACAAAACCTGTCTTCTTCCTCAGAGAAGCTTCCTCCTCATCTTTCTCTCTGATGCTGCACCAGGGATTCCCGGCCGGTCTCCCATTCCTGGACTTGCCCGGCCTCAAGCTGCTTAGCGGCTGCGATCTGAGAAAGGCGACTTCAGCCTAGAATGGCAGCCGACTTCATCTCACTTTTTGTTTCCTCCAGATCTCCTCCTCCCCAGGTTACGTCACCCAAGGAAGAAGAAACATTTTATTAATACCACATACACACTTCACACCAAACCTGACAAAGAAAACTCTGGTCCATCGCCCAAAAAGAAACACAAAAGCCACCTGGCTTAAAACACATCTATCAAACCACACAATTTTTTTTCCTTTTATATATATATATATATTTTTTTTTTTTTAGTTACACAGCAAATACAACTATAACAAACCTACCACCAACCCCCCTCCCACCACCATAAAACCCCCCACACAATACAAAAATAAGCTTCACTGAGGAACTCATGACCTCCAGGAACATCTTACAATACAATACGATACAATACAACCTAACTCTCTATATTACAACACTTCCCCAGAGCCAGGATTGGTGCCTGTAAGCCCTATATCAGTAATTCACTTCTGCAAAACAAAAATCTGACAGTGAAAAGCCCTCAGCCCGTCACCAGGAACCCAGAGATGACAGGCTTCTATCCTAACAAGCCTTACTCTACCAGCCGTCCCTACCTGCCTAAACATCTGTCCCTATTTATCTACCTACCTTTCCCTGTCTCTCCCTGCCTGACCCTACTACCCTACCTAACTCACCGCGTGCCTACCTAAAATGTCCCTCGCTGTCCCTGTCCTGTCCCTAACTATCTACCTGTCCCTACTGAAGCTATCTACCTGTCCCTACCATTACCTGCTTATCTAGGCCTAGGGTACATTAAATGAGAACCCTCTCCAGAGAAGAGAGGCCCTCGCTGCACCCAGCCTGTCATACTCCAGAGAGCGCACCTTCACCAGGCCACCCAGAATGTTCCAACAACCTCGTCCCGGGGGAGGATTTTCAGCTGAGTTGACACTAAGCACCGTGCGTTCCACGTGTAAAACCTGACGACTAAACTGACTAGAAATAAAGTGCCCCGATCTCGGCCACCCAGGGATCCGAATGCCCCATACGCCCACTCCGCATAGGAAAGGTGTGCCAGCCGAGGCCAGCCTATGGAAGCACCCACCCTGTTGTAGACCCCTGCATTAAAAGGACACTGAAGGAGGAAGTGCTCCATGCTTTCCAGCGTGTCGCAAACACTCCTCACGGGGACAACCCCGATCTTCGGAGTTCCTACACTTCAGGTTGTCCCTTACATACAGTTTCCCGTGGAAGCAGCGCCAAGCCAAGTCCCAAAACTTCAAGGGGACCCGTGCAGAATTCAATAACCTCAGCCCGCCCTCCAGATCCCGACTTGGGCAATCTTTGAGCACCAGAGGCTTCTGGAAATGGGTCAACAGGACCCTCCTGTCAAGGAATTTCCTCGACATGGTCTGATCTCCACATTCCCAGACCCCACCGGCGGATCACCTTCAGAACCGGGGTAGCGTAAGCCGGGAGATGCCCATGCGGTGTGCGCAGGTCCTTCACTTGCCCTCCTGTCTCCCATTCCTGGAAGAAGGGCCGAAGCCATCCCCTGCAGGAGAATACCCACGGAGGAGCCCTCTCTGACCAGAGGTTGGCGATGTTAGTCTTGACAAAAGTGTTTACTAGAAACACCACTGGGTTGACCATACCCAACCCTCCTAGTCTCCTTGTGCGATATGTGACCTCTCGCTTGACTAGGTTCAGCCTATTTCCCCATAACATTTGGAAAAAACAGACTGTAGACCCGTGTCCAGAGCGGCTCTGGCAACATGCAGACACTGCCCAGTATATTAACAAGGGTAGCAAAAAACCCTTAACCAGGCTAACCCTTTCCCTCAGGGTCAAAGACCAACCCTTCCATTGGTCCACCTTCTGGGCGGCGATCCTGAGTCTGCCCCTCCCAATTTTGCTGGGGGTAGTCCCCCGGGCCAAATTCGATGCCTAGGATTTTTGCTGATGCCTGAGGCTCTGGAAGAGTGTCCGGGAGACCGAAACTAGGATCTCCCCCTCCCAGCCAGAGACTCTCACACTTTTCCTGATTAATTCCGGACCCAGAAGCCTCCGAGTAGCGACCAACCTCAGACATGACCCACTCCGCCTCCTCACCCGAGGATACGAAAAGGGAGACGTCATCAGCATACGCTACCACCCTCAGAGTGGCTTCTGGGGCCGCCTGTCCATCCTGACTCCCGCCAACGGCCCGCGCTCAATCCTCCTTAAAAGGGGATCTATCGCGAACACGTATAACAGCGGGCTCAACGGACAGCCCTGGCGGACCCCAGACCCAACCTCAAAAGGGTGGCCAGACCAACCATTCACGAGCGGGAAAGCCCTCTGCCCCCGCATACAGGATCTTTAGCCAATTTACAAACCCCCCAGGCAGACCGTACCTCAGAAGGACGGACCAGAGGTACTCATGGTTAACCCGATCAAAAGCCTTCGCCTGATCTAAAGACAGCAAGTACCCCTTCCAGTGGCCAGCCCTACCCTGCTCCACTGCCTCTCGGACACCGAGTACTGCACTAAAAGTGTTGCGGCCTGGAACAGAGCAATGCTGGGCCCCCGAAAGGAGCCGGGGTGCAAACTTCACCAGCCGATTGAACAGCACCTTTGCCAGAACCTTCCGGTCCGTATTGAGAAGCGCTATGGGACGCCAATTCTCAATACGGGACGAGTCTTTACCCTTTGACAGGATAATCAGGGCTGACTGCCTCATTGACCGGAAAGAGCGCCTGAGGAGAGACACTCGTTAAACACCTCAGTCAAGAGGGGGACCAAGGAGTCCCTAAAGGTCTTATAAAAACTCGGATGTTAAGCCATCCGGACCTGGCGATTTCTTAGGCCGAAGCCCATCAATGGCCAGTCGCACTTCCTCTTCCCTGATTGCCTCTGTCAAAACGTGAAGCGAGGGTCATCCCCTGGCTCAGGGATGGCTTCGGCCAGGAAAGCCGACATCACGTTCCGATCCAGATCCCCCTCCCCAAGAGGTGTGAAGTAGAAAGATCTGATCACCTCCAGGATCCCTGATTTGGATCTGTTCAGGGAACCCGTACTGTCGATCAGTCCTGTCACCACCTTACAACTCACTGACATCTTACAGTTTCTGTAGGGGTCGGGCGAGCGGTACCTCCCGAAATCCCTCTCAAAAACCAAAGATGTGTGCCTATCGTACTGACACCTCTTGAGTAAAGACTTCACTCTTGAGATCTCCTCACGTCACCTCCAGCCGAGACGAGATGTTCGAGTTTCCTCCTCAGTTCCTGATACAGGCGGTACTGCTCAGGCTCCTGTGGCTCGAGAGCTGGCGGAAGAAACTCGCAACCCGTTCCTTGAAGATCTCCACCACTCTGACTTATCGCTACAGAGATCCAAAAGCGGTACCTGGCTCTGAAGAAAGTCCTCAAAGGATTGTCTTATCTCTGCTTCTTCCAAGAGGGACGAAATTCAGCTTCCATAGTCCCCTTTCCCATCCGAGGGGTTTCTGAAACATTCAGAGAAAAAGAAATCAGACAGTGATCGGAGAACTCCACCTCAACAACGGACACTGCTGAAGAGATGGCTTCCTCTTCAAAAAAAAAACCTGTCTATCCTAGACCTACAGCTACCTCTATGAAAGGTGAAACCACAGTGACCTGGGTGTGCCGGATGTGGACATCCACCAGGCGAGCGTCACTAGCTATGCTATTAAGAGTATTACTATCATAAGCCAGCGGTCAATGGAGCCTCCCCTATCACGAAGCCTTGTGACAGTGTTAAAGTCACCTCCAAGACCACCTGCCGACTCGTAAAAAGATAGGGCTTAATCTTCAGGAAGAGACATTTACGGTCCCACTTTGACTGTGGACCATAGATGTTAATGAGCCGAAGCTCCTGTCCCCTCATGAAGACGTCTAAGACCAGGCACCTACCCATTTCTACCTCGATAACTCTCCGGCATTCAAACCGATGCAGTCTTAAAAAGGACTGCCACCCCGCTACACGGCTCGGCCGCAAGAGACCAGTACGAGGACCCGCACCTCCACTCACTCTCCGCCTTGCGTATGGCCCCCATATCCGTAAGTCTGGTCTCCTGCAAAAACAAAATGTCAGCCTCAAATCGGGTGAGAAAATCAAAGGCGCAAAAACTAGCCGCATCTGACTTTATACTAGCGACATTAATGGTCGCCAGAGTCAAAGGGGTGGGTGCCGCCATCATGATGATCGAGTTAGATGGCCTTTTTCTTCCCCCCACCCTTTTTTCCCAGCCCCTCATCTCCACGATGAAACCCCCCCTCTTCTTTTTTAAAGAGACAAGGGATCCATCCCCCCACCTCTTTTTCTCTCCGGGGCGCGGTTGGCCCCCCCCCTC
>JARQOD010006390.1:0-43109 GCA_033576555.1 Oophaga sylvatica
TTTTTAGCAGTGCCTGGTGCAGACCCACACAATCTGACACCCTTGGCAAAAATGGCTCTGCATGCAGGATCTGACGATTTCACCAATTATTACAGAGCAGAAGTAGTGATCAATATTGCAAACAGACTTGCCTCTTAAGTGCCATAACATAAAAAAGACACCTGTACCTAGAGAACGTATCATTGCAACAGTGAATAAGTGCATGTTCTATATCTGGGTGATAGGAGCTGATATTAGCATATGCTTCTGTTTATCCAATCAGTTTAGGTAATTTGCACAAAAAAAAAGAAAAGAAAAGCGTGCAGAAAAATAAATGAATGTGAAAACTCCATTAGCAGTACTGTGTGTTGGAGGTGTTATTGTGACATATACAGGTCCTTCTCAAAAAATTAGCATATAGTGCTAAATTTCATTATTTTCCATAATGTAATGATTAAAATTAAACTTTCATATATTTTAGATTCATTACACACCAACTGAAATTTGTCAGGTCTTTTATTGTTTTAATACTGATGATTTTGGCATACAACTCCTGATAACCCAAAAAACCTGTCTCAAAAAATTAACATATTTCAACCGTCCAATAAAATAAAAGTATTTTTTAAAAACAAACAAAAAAACCATCAAATAATAAAGTTCAGTTATGCACTCAATACTTGGTCGGGAATCCTTTTGCAGAAATGACTGCTTCAATGCGGCGTGGCATGGAGGCAATCAGCCTGTGGCACTGCTGAGGTGTTATGGAGGCCCAGGATGCTTCGATAGCGGCCTTAAGCTCATCCAGAGTGTTGGGTCTTGCGTCTCTCAACTTTCTCTTCACAATATCCCACAGATTCTCTATGGGGTTCAGGTCAGGAGAGTTGGCAGGCCAATTGAGCACAGTAAAAACCATGGTCAGTAAACCATTTACCAGTGGTTTTGGCACTGTGAGCAGTTGCCAGGTCGTGCTGAAAAATGAAATCTTCATCTCCATAAAGCATTTCAGCCGATGGAAGCATGAAGTGCTCCAAAATCTCCTGATAGCTAGCTGCATTGACCCTGCCCTTGATGAAACACAGTTGACCAACACCAGCAGCTGACATGGCACCCCACACCATCACCGACTGTGGGTACTTGACACTGGACTTCAGGCATTTTGGCATTTCCTTCTCCCCAGTCTTCCTCCAGACTCTGGCACCTTGATTTCCGAATGACATGCAAAATTTGCTTTCATCAGAAAAAAGTACTTGGGACCACTTAGCAACAGTCCAGTGCTGCTTCTCTGTAGCCCAGGTCAGGCGCTTCTGCCGCTGTTTATGGTTCAAAAGTGGCTTTACCTGGGGAATGCGGCACCTGTAGCCCATTTCCTGCACACGTCTGTGCACGGTGGCTCTGGATGTTTCTACACCAGACTCAGTCCACTGCTTCCTCAGGTCCCCCAAGGTCCGGAATCGGTCCTTCTCCACAATCTTCCTCAGGGTCCGGTCACCTCTTCTCGTTGTACAGCGTTTTTCTGCCACATTGTTTCCTTCCAACAGACTTCCCATTGAGGTGCCTTGATACAGCACTCTGGGAACAGCCTAATTGTTCAGAAATTTCTTTCTGGGTCTTACCCTCTTGCTTGAGGGTGTCAATGATGGCCTTCTGGACATCAGTCAGGTCGGCAGTCTTACCCATGATGGCGGTTTTGAGTATTGAACCAGGCAGGGAGTTTTTAAAAGCCTCAGGAATCTTTTGCATGTGTTTAGAGTTAATTAGTTGATTCAGAAGATTAGGGTAATAGCTCGTTTAGAGAACCTTTTCTTGATATGCTAATTTTTGAGACATGATTTTTGGGTTTTCATGAGCTGTATGCCAAAATAATCAGTATTAAAACAATAAAAGACCTGAAAAATTTCAGGTGGTGTGTAATGAATCTAAAATATATGCAAGTTTAATTTTAATCATTACATTATGGAAAATAATGAAATTTAGCACTATATGCTAATTTTTTGAGAAGGACCTATACTGAATGAATCAGTACCATCATGATAAGCAACAACTCAAGGCTGGATGCTGATAATTACTTTATATTAATTCCTGCCAAATCCTGCCTAAGATTGGCAACAGTTTATTGCTAAGGCCAAAAATTCCCACCACTGTACATAGGTCGACCATAAACAAAATAAAATATAATGAATTCTAGAACACGTCTTATCACTTCTCATTTACACTGGAATCTCAGAATACAATTCACTCTAAGGTAATTGCTTTGTTTATTGGGTTGCACTTGCCAGATTTTTTTTTATGGAGGCTAGATGAGTTTTGCTTTGATTTGTTTGAGTTAAAGTTCCACTGTTCTATTGAAGGTCAAGGTTTATTTGTACAGTCCAAAACTGGCACTTATCTGGTTAAAGATTTAAAGCTGCAGTCAAGGGCAAATATATAAAGGACCCAAAAATCTACAAGAGGCTAAACTGGCAACTGCCGGACCATGGATTTGTTTTTGCCTTTCTCTGGATCAACAAAGAACGAGAATAGTAGAGAAGGACTTACTGCCTATACAGATGAGCTGGTAGTCATGAAGAACTATCGTTAGGACTATTGGTGTGTGCAACCATGCCAGAAATCATCCAATAAATGAGATAAAACGCCGTTCGTCGACAAATGAGACAAAACGCCCGTCCGTCGACAAATGAGACAAAACGCACCGCTGTCGCGTGATCGGATTGTTCATACTGCCACTGAAATTCTAGCTATCAGCAGCACATCATGCTTTGTTAACCAGACATGTTTTGCCAATAATAATGAAATTCTTTGTGCAAAGAGTGATTGTATTACCGATCATCACATGCACAAAAAAATTTGAGAATTCGAGTCAACTTGTCTAAACTGGCAATTAACTGACTGCCAATTGGCTTGCTGACAGTCGTGTGATTACCATGGTCAGCTTGTGAAAATGTCCGCTTATTGAACTGCACAATTAAACAATATCTAGTGCAGCCTTCTACTTGTTAGTGCAGCCTCATGCTTATTTGTACAGCGTTCAGCATGTTAGTGCAGTCTCCTACTTGTTAGTGCAGCCTTCTGCTTGTTAGTGCAGTCTTTTACTCGTTAGTGCAGCCTTCTGCTTGTTAGTGCAGCCTTCTGCTTGTTAGTGCAGTCTTCTACTCGTTAGTGCGGCCTTCTGCTTGTTAGTGCAGTCTCCTACTCATTAGTGAAGCCTTCTGCTTTAGTGCAGTCTCCTACTCGTTAGTGCAGCCTTCTGCTTGTTAGTGCAGTCTCCTACTCGTTAGTGCAGTCTTCTGCTTGTTAGTGAAGCCTTCTGCTTGTTAGTGCAGTCTTCTACTCGTTCGTGCAGCCTTCTGCCTGTTAGTGCAGTCTCCTACTCGTTTGTGCAGCCTTCTGCTTGTTAGTGCAGTCTCCTACTCGTTCGTGCAGCCTTCTGCTTGTTAGTGCAGTCTTCTACTCGTTAGTGCAGCCTTCTGCTTGTTAGTGCAGTCTTCTACTCGTTAGTGCGGCCTTCTGCTTGTTAGTGCAGTCTCCTACTCATTAGTGAAGCCTTCTGCTTTAGTGCAGTCTCCTACTCGTTAGTGCAGCCTTCTGCTTGTTAGTGCAGTCTCCTACTCGTTAGTGCAGCCTTCTGCTTGTTAGTGCAGTCTCCTACTCATTAGTGCAGCCTTCTGCTTGTTAGTGCAGTCTCCTATTCGTTAGTGCAGCCTTCTGCTTGTTAGTGCAGTCTTCTACTCGTTAGTGCAGCCTTCTGCTTGTTAGTGCAGTCTCCTACTCATTAGTGAAGCCTTCTGCTTTAGTGCAGTCTCCTACTCGTTAGTGCAGCCTTCTGCTTGTTAGTGCAGTCTCCTACTCGTTAGTGCAGCCTTCTGCTTTAGTGCAGTCTCCTACTCGTTAGTGTAGCCTTCTGCTTGTTAGTGCAGTCTCCTACTCGTTAGTGAAGCCTTCTGCTTGTTAGTGCAGTCTCCTACTCGTTAGTGCAGCCTTCTGCTTGTTAGTGCAGTCTCCTACTCGTTAGTGCAGCCTTCTGCTTTAGTGCAGTCTCCTACTCGTTAGTGCAGCCTTCTGCTTGTTAGTGCAGTCTCCTACTCGTTAGTGCAGCTTTCTGCTTGTTAGTGCAGTCTCCTACTCATTAGTGAAGCCTTCTGCTTGTTAGTGCAGTCTCCTACTCGTTAGTGCAGCCTTCTGCTTGTTAGTGCAGTCTCCTACTCATTAGTGCAGCCTTCTGCTTGTTAGTGCAGTCTCCTACTCGTTAGTGCAGCCTTCTGCTTTAGTGCAGTCTCCTACTCGTTAGTGCAGCCTTCTGCTTGTTAGTGCAGTCTCCTACTCGTTAGTGCAGCTTTCTGCTTGTTAGTGCAGTCTCCTACTCATTAGTGAAGCCTTCTGCTTGTTAGTGCAGTCTACTACTCGTTAGTGCAGCCTTCTGCTTGTTAGTGCAGTCTCCTACTCGTTAGTGAAGCCTTCTGCTTGTTAGTGCAGTCTCCTACTCATTAGTGCAGCCTTCTGCGTGTAGCATTCCACTTGCTAGTGCTTCGCGGATCAAGATAAAAGAGCAGCCCAAGGTTAAATTATATATTTAATCGCCTTAAAGGCGCACTAGACAAAACACTATGTACAAAATGGCTATACATATACAATGGTCCGATATGCAAATGCAGATAGTGTTAGTACAAAGTATCTAGAAGATAAGAGTCACTTGACAGATTAAAGGCCTGGCTTGTGGGGAAGTGGCTGCCACATGGGAGACTGGTGGCCCCTTCTGTTAGTTGTTTTGTCCCCAAACTATACAGTATGTCATCGTGACCTCCCCTGAAAAAAGCAGTAAGCCATGCTTTACATGAGCATTTAACCACTTGGGCTCACTCCCCTCCTTGCCCCTTGGGCTGGACTTTAATCCCCTCTCCTTGCATCTAGCAGCTAAAACCTCCAAAACCTATGATGGGCACTAATTTCTTAATGGACGGTCCTAGGGAGGCGGTTTTGGCTCTATTGGATCCGGCCGGGCCGATACTATGCGTTGAGACCAAACATAGCTTTGCTACTTGGCTCCTAATAGCCATTCTATGTATCTCCCCAATCTATGATGCTAGAATGGATCAAGACCCAGGAAGGCGTTCGGCCTATTCCAGAGATCTTGAAAACGTAACAGTGTGTGGGCAGGATGAACGATAAGTTCATATTCTCTTTATGAAATCCTACCTGTCAGAACAAAGCGTCCAGCATCCATATCTGATTAACCTCCTGATGAACCGTGTTACCAACGGGGAAACATGTCGGGGTGCACCTGAGTCATGATAAGTTTTACTCCATGAAAGATCAACATGACATGAATTATTGCCTGCACTACTTTAATTGATGTGTTGTTAACATGCTTTTGAGGTCCGTTGTATATTAGGTTTGGTCATTATTGAACACAGTTTACATCAGAGATCCAGTGTCCTATACGGGTCTGTGTTCTATCTGCATCTTTATAATAATAATAATAATTTTATTTCTATAGCGCCAACATATTCCGCAGCACTTTACATTATAGAGGGACTTGTACAGACAATAGACATTACAGCATAACAATAAACACAGATCAAAGTAGAAACCAAGAGAAATGAGGGCCCTGCTTACAATCTATGAGGAAAAAGGGGAGACACAAAAGGTGGATGGTAACAATTGCTTTCATTGTTCGGACCAGCTATAGTGTAAGAATCGGGTGTTCATGTAATTCTGCATGAACCAGTTAACAGCCAAAGTATGTAACAGTACAGACACAGGACTATTAAATGCATAAAGCGTGTGAGAACATAATACGAGGTACCTGATTATGGTAAAAAAAAAAAAAAAAAATTTTTTGAATGGGCCAACACGGATAGTTAGGTTAATGCGTTGAGGCGGTAGGCCAGTCTGAACAAATGCGTTTTTATGGCACGCTTAAAACTGTGGGGATTGGGGATTAATCGTATTAACCTGGGTAGTGCATTCCAAAGAATTTATCAGTTTTTCTCCAGAGACCAATCATCTGGGATCATTTCTATGTTTAATGTCTGGCTGAAACACTGGACTGGTTATTTATAAGCAATATTTTTGGGGATATTTACCTCATTTTCTATCAATACAATTGTTTATGAGTCATTGTAATGTCATGAATCAGGTTTTGTGTTGTATATTTTTCTACCTGATACCCTGTTAGTTCAAATACTCTCTTCATCTCTTACTCATTTGCATTGTTTTCCCACCTATATTGGGAGGGTGCAATAGGGGAGTGATGGATAGCCTACGTTGAGTGGGGGCATCAAAATCGTACTTTTAGGGTGCCAACCTCCACAGTTAGGCAGGAATCATCGTAGGAATATTGTAGGGTATCTGTTAGGTCAGTTTTTATCTTGGTATATCTGGGCATATACCATTTTTTCACTGGGTTGGTGTATTTTAAGTCATTTGATAATAAAGTATTTAGTTTTATAAGGGAATATATGTGCACGCAGTAGATTATTATTTCCTAATATATATTTTTTTTCTGTCTGAACAAAGCAGTTGCACCGCATGGGCTCCACAGCATGTATTCCTGTAGGAGCTTGGATACTAGCTAGTGTGGCTGAGCCAGGTGTCCTGTTACAGCTACTCATGCTTTCAGGATGAATGTAAACTGCCATTTAATCCCCCTCATCCTTCACAGTGCAGCACCCCACTTGATAGTTTAGCCTTCCTCTTGTTAAGGCAGCATTCCGCTGGTTAGTGCAGCCTTCCGCCTGTCATTCAACATTCCACTTGTTAGTGCAGCCTTCCACTTGTCAGTGCAGCCTTCCGCCTGTTACTTCAACATTCCACTTGTTAGTGCAGCCTTCCACTTGTCAGTGCAGCCGACCACTTGTTAGTGCAGCCTTCTGCTTGTTAGTGCAGCCTTCCACTTGTTAGTGCAGCCGACCACTTGTTAGTGCAGCCTTCTGCTTGTTAGTGCAGCCTTCCACTTGTTAGTGCAGCCGACCACTTGTTAGTGCAGCCTTCTGCTTGTTAGTGCAGCCTTCCACTTGTTAGTGCAGCCTTCCACTTGTCAGTGCAGCATTCCGCCTGTTACTTCAACATTCCACTTGTTAGTGCAGCCTTCCACTTGTCAGTGCAGTCTTCCACCTGTTACTTCAACATTCACTTGTTAGTGCACCCTTCCACTTGTCAGTGCAGCCGACCACTTGTTAGTGCAGCCTTCCACTTGTCAGTGCAGCATTCCGCCTGTTACTTCAACATTCCACTTGTTAGTGCAGCCTTCCACTTGTCAGTGCAGTCTTCCGCCTGTTACTTCAACATTCCACTTGTTAGTGCAGCATTCCGCCTGTTACTTCAACATTCCACTTGTTAGTGCAGCCTTCCACTTGTCAGTGCAGCATTCCGCCTGTTACTTCAACATTCCACTTGTTAGTGCAGCCTTCCACTTGTCAGTGCAGTCTTCCGCCTGTTACTTCAACATTCACTTGTTAGTGCACCCTTCCACTTGTCAGTGCAGCCGACCACTTGTTAGTGCAGCCTTCTGCTTGTTAGTGCAGCCTTCCACTTGTTAGTGCAGCCTTCTGCTTGTTAGTGCAGCCTTCTGCTTGTTAGTGCAGCCTTCCACTTGCTAGTGCAGCCTTCTGCTTGTTAGTGCAGCCTTCCACTTGTTAGTGCAGCCGACCACTTGTTAGTGCAGCCTTCTGCTTGTTAGTGCAGCCTTCTGCTTGTTAGTGCAGCCTTCCACTTGCTAGTGCAGCCTTCTGCTTGTTAGTGCAGCCTTCCACTTGTTAGTGCAGCCGACCACTTGTTAGTGCAGCCTTCTGCTTGTTAGTGCAGCCTTCTGCTTGTTAGTGCAGCATTCCACCTGTTAGTGCAGCCTTCTGCGTGTTAGTGCAGCATTCGACTTGCTAGTGCAGCCTTCTGCTTGTTAGTGCAGTTTTCCTCATAAACTGTTTTAATTTGTGGGGAGGATGCATTTGCATGTGGGCACACATTAGCACATGTACCATAATGTTTCATGCAGGTCAAATTATTTTGCACATACAATAACCTTATCTACATAATATGAAATGTTGCTAACAAACAATTATGTGATTGGCAATTCATACACTTATAAGGAACAAACTGCTTAGTTGAGAATGTAATGATTTTCTGTGATGATGCTGACATATACAGCTTTGGCAAAAATTAAGAGACCACTGCAAAATTTTCAGTTTGTCTGATTTTTCTCTTTATATGTATATTTTTGAGTAAAATGTAAATTGCTCTTTTATTCTATAAACTACTGACAACATGTCTCTGAATTTCCAAGCAATAGGTTTTGTATTTATTGTCAGAAAATGAGAAATGGTCAAAATAACGAAAAAAATGCAGTGCTCGCAGACCTCAAATAATGGTAAAATTAACAAGTTCACAATCATTTAGAAACAACAATAACAATGTTTTAACTGAGGAAGAGTTCAGAAATCAATATATTTTGGAATAACCATGATTTTTAATCACAGCTTTCATGCGTCTTGGCATGCTTTCCACCAGTCTTTCACACTGATTTTGGGTGACCTTATGCCACTCCTGGTACAAAAATGTAAGCAGTTCTTCTTTATTTGATGGCATGTGACTATCCATCTTCCTCTTGATTACATTACAGAGGATTTTCAATGGGGTTCAGGTCTGGAGATCGGACTTGCCATGACAGGGATTTGATGTGGTGGCCCTTCATCCACACATTGATTGACCTAGCTGTGTGGCATGGTGCATTGTCCTGCTGGAAAAACCAGTCCTCAAAATTGTGGAACATTGCCTGAGCAGTAGGAATCAACTGTTTTTCTAGGATAACCTTGTATGCGGCTTGATTCATACGTCCTTCACAAAGATTAACCTGCCCAATTCCAGCCTTGCTGAAGCATCCCCAGATCATCACCGATCCTCCACCAAATTTCACAGTGGGTGCAAGTCACTGTGGCTTGTACGCCTCTCCAGGTCTCATTCTAACCATGAGGTGACCAAGTGTTGGGCAAAGTTGAAAATTAGACTCATCAGAGAAGATTACCTTACTCCAGTCCTCTGTGGTCCAATCATTATGGTCTTTGGCAAACTTCAGCCTGGCTCTCCTTTGCTTCTCATTGATGAAAGGCTTTTTCTAGCTTTACATGACTTGAGCCCTGCCTCTAGGAGCCTGTTACGAACTGTTCATGCCGTGCACTTCACCCCAGCTGCCATTTCTTTTGTAGGTCACTTGATGTCATCCAGCGGTTGCTGAGTGACATTCAAATAAGATGATGGTCATCCCGGTCAGTAGAGAGTCATTTTCGCCCTCTGCCGGTCTGTAGCTTTGTTGTCCCCAATGTCTGCTGCTTGACCTTGTTGTAATGGACTGCCATCTTAGAAATTTTAAGGATGGCGGCAACATGACGCTCACTGTATCCCTCTGCTAGTAAAGCCAGAATTGAGCCCTTCTTTTCCTCACTCAAGACTTTTCTTTTCAACTCCATTGGCATGGTTAAAAGTTATTTTTTCATTCCTATTACTTTTGGGATATTACTAGTACTTGTTTTGCCATCCACCTTGTCCTATTGCAAGAGGATGGTGAAACACCACAGCAGTGTTTTTTATGCTTTCCTTCGTTAAATAAGATTTGGTTCAGGTGATCACCTAATCAGAAGCACATTAAGTAGCATGAGGTGTACTCTGGTTGGTATTCAACTGACATTGGAATGAAATGGCTGTCAGACATGTAGAGAAGTTGATTTTTATAAAACTGTACAGTGGTCTCTTAATTTTTGCCAGAGCGGTATCTGATTTCATTTGCAGGAAGAGGCTTGGTGCTTATGACGTGTCAGTGTGTCTCCAAGGATCATTATTAGCATTACTGGAGATTACATTAAATCTCCACTCTTTGGTAGGTGAAATTTCAACCCTATGTTCTCTGTGTATAGGGAAAAAAAATATGACCCTACAAATCCAGTACTTATTTTATGCATGATACAATTCAAACATCCATAATGATGTGCAAGGACACAATGTTTCACTTATTCTAAATACTTACACATATTATAGTGGTATGAGGCGCATATTTACTGTGGTCGTATTTAGTGGAGGTCAGAGAGTCAGTGTCCATATAAAGTAAAGTATGACTACATGGTGTACCGGATGCACAATGCTGAATGGTAGATGGGAGCTCTAATTAATCTTTTAATGGATTTGTAGAAGTTAGGTAGGGCATATATGGAGCAAGTGGGAGGTGGGCATGAATGGTCGCTGGTCAGGAGATTATTTTTCACTAAATGTCAGTGCACTCACCTATTCCATTGTTCCACTCTATGGCATTAATTAGTGGGGGTTATCACTCAATATTGGGAACACAAGATGTTTATGACAGACATTTGTTAAGTGCTTGAGCAAGTTTTCAGAACTTATGTTCACATATTGTTTTTTAATTGTTGGTATTAGCATCAGAAATTTAGAGTTGTTCAATTAATGTATATTCTATAAAACAAATGCCTTGGTAACTTCTTTGTACAAAAATGCAGAATATTTCTGGAAAAACAACGAGCATAGATAGATAGATAGATAGATAGATAGATAGATAGATAGATAGATAGATAGATAGATAGATAGATAGATAGATAGATAGACTGACTTGTGCTAATGGATAAAAGTCATAAGTCTCCAAAACTCAATAGATTAGCGGCTGAATACGTCAATGATATCAACGGGTTGGGCCAATAGTCTATTGTGTATGGGAGACAGTAACAGTGGATTGTTGGGAACGACTATGGAATCAATGAACATTTCCCCACAATAGCTTAGAACAGACTGTCTCTGTGTAAGACGTGAAATGACAAAACAGTTTGATCTCCTGACTACTGCAGAGTGATTACAAGAGACAGGAGTAGAGTAGAGATGAGTGTTGATTAGAGTTGAGCGATACTTTCCGATATCCAAAAGTATCGGAATCGGAATGGTATCGCCGATACCCAAAAAATATCGGCGATACCCGATACCGATACCGGAAGTCCAATGTAAGTCTATGGGAACAAAATATCGAAATTAAAAAAAACCCATTCTTGCCTTGTAGGTTAATTGTTCATGAAGGAAAACAACAAAGAGTAATGTAGAATGTATTGGGGGAGGTTGAGGAGACATTAAAGGCATAGATGTTTAACCCAATCCAATGGAATAGCATTAATTTTTTTTTTAGGAAATACGTTCGGATTGACGAAGAAATTGACAATGTTGTTAACCTTTTTTCTATTTTGGCAAATATGTATGTTTCACAACTTCCATGCTCTTCACCTTTTTAACTTTTGCCACACTTTCTCCTTCATAATCTTCAGCAGCATCATCTTTGTCATCAAATTATTCTTCATCTTCACCTTCTTTATCTTCTTCTAAAACTTCTTGCTTTTCATCTTTTTGTTACTCATATTGTTCTTTTTAAACTATTATTCTTCTTCATATTATAGTCCTTCATCTTCTTCATCATATTCTTATTTGTGACAGAGATTCCTGTACTTGTAATCTGTAAAAGTATGATTTTTTCATCGTTCCGTTCTTGCTGCCACAAAAGATTTAAATTACAACAGTATTTGTCCGTGTTCAGTTTAGCCTGCAGCATCAGGCATTTACCAGGGGCACCACGAGGAGGAACGGACTCACCCCCATACATTGCTTAGTCTTCTTCTGCTTATAATTTAGAGCATATATTTTGCTCTTCATTTTGGTCTTATACTTCATGTTCTTCTGCTTTTAGATCTTCTGCTTATTGTTCTTGTGTCTCTTGTTCTGTATCTTGTATTTGTAGCACAACCTTGTACCAGCTGATGTTTCTGGGACACGGTTACTAAGCAGGAGGTACCTGTGCTCCAAAGCACTACCAAGGACCAGCAGACGTTGCTGGAACTCGGATACCGAGATGGAGGCACCTAGGCCAAAGGCACTGCGGAGAACCAGTTGACGGTACTGGAACCCGGACGAGTAGCAGAAGGTACAAGAGCCAATGCAAGTAACGAGGAGCAGCTGACTGTGCTGGAACCCGGAGGGGCAGCAGAAGGAAAAGAGCCAATGGCACAACCGAGGACCAGCTGACGTTACTGGGACACGGTTACTAAGCAGGAGGTACCTGTGCTCCAAAGCACTACCAAGGACCAGCAGACGTTGCTGGAACTCGGATACCGAGATGGAGGCACCTAGGCCAAAGGCACTGCGGAGAACCAGTTGACGGTACTGGAACCCGGACGGGTAGCAGAAGGTACAAGAGCCAATGCAAGTAACGAGGACCAGCTGACTGTGCTGGAACCCGGAGAGGCAGCAGAAGGAAAAGAGCCAATGGCACAACCGAGGACCAGCTGACGTTACTGGGACACGGTTACTAAGCAGGAGGTACCTGTGCTCCAAAGCACTACCAAGGACCAGCAGACGTTGCTGGAACTCGGATACCGAGATGGAGGCACCTAGGCCAAAGGCACTGCGGAGAACCAGTTGACGGTACTGGAACCCGGACGGGTAGCAGAAGGTACAAGAGCCAATGCAAGTAACGAGGACCAGCTGACTGTGCTGGAACCCGGAGGGGCAGCAGAAGGAAAAGAGCCAATGCCACAACCGAGGACCAGCTGACGTTACTGGGACACGGTTACTAAGCAGGAGGTACCTGTGCTCCAAAGCACTACCAAGGACCAGCAGACGTTGCTGGAACTCGGATACCGAGATGGAGGCACCTAGGCCAAAGGCACTGCGGAGAACCAGCTGACGGTACTGGAACCCGGATGGGTAGCAGAAGGTACCCATGGAAATTTAAGTTGACAGGCCGCGAGCCGGCCGCAGTTACCGAATCCCACAGTACTACAGTGGGTGATTGTCCTATTGTCACAACAGAAACAGCCTTTATTTGCATATCCCGCAGCACACATAGGAAGCACCTAAACTCCAGGCACCATAGAGTCGGCTAACCCGACCGCAACACGACAGGACAACTTATTGGAGGCTAAGTGACGTTTACACTGACAGGAAACAGATGGCGTGCTGTAACCAGTCTGGGCAGGAGTGAGTACCCGTGCCAATGACACTTCCGAGCAACAACTGTCGGTGTTGGAGCCCAGGGATGAGAAGAGAACCGGTTGGAGGCAGCAGGACTTTTTGCCGTTCACACAGCAGGGGAACAGCTGACATTACAGAACCCCAGTAACACAGGAGCAAGTGTTGACTGTGCTAACAGCACTTCCGAGCAACAACTGTCGGTGTTGGAGCCCAGGGATGAGAAGAGAACCGGTTGGAGGCAGCAGGACTTTTTGCCGTTCACACAGCAGGGGAACAGCTGACATTACTGAACCCCAGTAACACAGGAGCAAGTGTTGACTGTGCTAACAGCACTTCCGAGCAACAACTGGCGGTGTTGGAGCCCAGGGATGAGAAGACAACAGGGTGGAGGCAGCAGGACTTTTTGCCGTACACACAGCAGGGGAACAGCTGACATTACTGAACCCCAATAACACAGGAGCAAGTGATCACTGTGCTAACAGCAGTTCCGAGCAACAACTGTCGGTGTTGTAGCCCAGGGATGAGAAGAGAACCGGTTGGAGGCGGCAGGACTTTTTGCCGTTCACACAGCAGGGGAACAGCTGACATTACTGAACCCCAGTAACACAGGAGCAAGTGTTCACTGTGCTAACAGCACTTCCGAGCAACAACTGGCAGTGTTGGAGCCCAGGGATGAGAAGACAACAGGGTGGAAGCAGCAGGACTTTTTGCCGTTCACACAGCAGGGGAACAGCTGACATTACTGAACCCCAATAACACAGGAGCAAGTGTTCACTGTGCTAACAGCACTTCAGAGCAACAACTGGCGGTGTTGTAGCCCAGGGATGAGAAGACAACAGGGTGGAGGCAGCAGGACTTTTTGCCGTACACACAGCAGGGGAACAGCTGACATTACTGAACCCCAATAACACAGGAGCAAGTGTTCACTGTGCTAACAGCACTTCCGAGCAACAACTGGCGGTGTTGTAGCCCAGGGATGAGAAGACAACAGGGTGGAGGCAGCAGGACTTTTTGCCGTACACACAGCAGGGGAACAGCTGACATTACTGAACCCCAATAACACAGGAGCAAGTGTTCACTGTGCTAACAGCACTTCCGAGCAACAATAGGCGGTGTTGTAGCCCAAGGATGAGAAGACAACAGGGTGGAGGCAGCAGGACTTTTTGCCGTACACACAGCAGGGGAACAGCTGACATTACTGAACCCCAATAACACAGGAGCAAGTGTTCACTGTGCTAACAGCACTTCCGAGCAACAACTGGCGGTGTTGTAGCCCAGGGATGAGAAGACAACAGGGTGGAGGCAGCAGGACTTTTTGCCGTACACACAGCAGGGGAACAGCTGACATTACTGAACCCCAATAACACAGGAGCAAGTGTTCACTGTGCTAACAGCACTTCCGAGCAACAACTGGCGGTGTTGTAGCCCAGGGATGAGAAGACAACAGGGTGGAGGCAGCAGGACTTTTTGCCGTACACACAGCAGGGAAACAGCTGACATTACTGAACCCCAATAACACAGGAGCAAGTGTTCACTGTGCTAACAGCACTTCCGAGCAACAACTGGCGGTGTTGTAGCCCAGGGATGAGAAGACAACAGGGTGGAGGCAGCAGGACTTTTTGCCGTACACACAGCAGGGGAACAGCTGACATTACTGAACCCCAATAACACAGGAGCAAGTGTTCACTGTGCTAACAGCACTTCCGAGCAACAACTGGCGGTGTTGTAGCCCAGGGATGAGAAGACAACAGGGTGGAGGCAGCAGGTGTAATGTATGGTGTACAGTTCATATAGCGTCTTGTGCTTGGGTGCGAGGAAAACACATGAGACACAGGTTTGATATAGAAGGACTTGTATTACTTCATACAAGTGGCAAAAATGATCACACAGTTTGCAGGTACAGAAGCAGGAGACACAGCAGGCCAGAGTAACTTAAGCTCAGCAATAACTCTCCACAACAGGTTCAGGATCTCTTCTCTGTTACCGTAATTCCATGCAAACGTGGATTTATCAAATAGCAGGTTTCCAGAGTCCACAAGTGTTCCAAAGTTCCTCAGTAGGAAATAGCTGGAGTACAAAGTCCAAGGTTTTCCAGGAGTCAGGTCACAGGCTCACTGCAGGCTTGATTCTGAAGCACTGATTGCTCAGCTGAGGCTGCTTAAGAAGCAAGAGGGAGAGAATCAGGGCGGGAACATGAAAGCTGGAAACTCCATATTGACTGAGGGCAAGAAACTGCAGCAAAACAGAAAGCAAAATGTCTGACGGAAAAACTGAGTTTCAAGAAACATGTACAAAGAACCTTACATTACTCCCCCCTTAGGACAACCTCCGGATGACCTCAGACCAGGCTTGTCTGGGTACCTCTGATGAAACTGGCGGAGCAAGCGAGGAGCATTAACGTTATTGACTGGTTCCCATGAGTTGTCCTCCACTGGGTAGCCCTGCCATTTAATCAAATATTGTAACTGATTTCTGTACAACCTGGAATCTAGAATCCTTTCCACCACAAATTCTTCCTGACCATCGACTAGCACTGGGTCAGGGCAAGGAGAAGAACGTCCAGGAAACGTATTGGGTGTTGCAGCCTTTAGTAGGGATACATGAAAGACAGGGTGGATTCTCATAGTTCTGGGCAGTTGAAGACGACAAGCAACGGCACTTATAATTTTACTGATTTTATAGGGTCCAATGTACTTATGTCCCAACTTAGACGATGGAATCCTTAACTTAAGATTTCTGGTTGACAGCCAGACCAAGTCTCCTACCTTGAAAGCTGGTGCAGGTTTACGAAATTTATCTGCTGCTTTCTTGTACCTTTCCTGAGCCAATTCCAGAGTTTCCTTTAGAAGATCCATATTCTTTTGTAAAGACGTGATTCTTTCAGCCACTGCTGGCAAGGGCGTTTCTATGGGAAATCGAGGAAGAATGTTAGGATGATAACCTAAATTGGAGTAAAAAGGAGACTGCTTAGTGGAGGCGCTCTGAGAGTTGTTATAAGAGAACTCAGCCAGTGGAAGTAGATCCACCCAATCATCCTGTAGGTGGCAGATAAAGCAGCGGAGATACTGCTCCAGGGTCTGATTGGTTCGTTCTGTCTGTCCATTAGTCTGGGGATGAAAAGCAGAAGAAAGGTTTACTTTAATGTCCAATGCGGCACAGAAATTTTGCCAAAACCTTGAAGTGAATTGCACCCCTCGATCCGAAATAACCTCATCCGGTACTCCATGTGAGCGAAACACATTCTTAATCATCAAATCTGATGTCTGTTTTGCAGTGGGTAAGCCGACACAAGGGATAAAATGAGCTGCCTTTGTTAAACGATCAACCACCACTAGAATGGTGTTCTTCCCTTGAGAGGTTGGTAACTCCACAATGAAGTCCATAGAAATGGATCCCCACGGGCGGGACGGGGTGGGAAGGGGTTGCAACAGACCAGTTGGTGAGGAGCGAGGTGTTTTGCATCTTGCACAGACTTCACATGAAGTGACATAGTTTAAAACATCTTTCCTGTAAGTGGGCCACCAAAAGAAACGAGAAAGAAATTTCTGTGTCTTTAGAATTCCTCTATGCCCAGCTATCTTGGAATCGTGGATGAGTTGCAATACTCTCAATCTGACTGTTTCAGGTATATACAGACGTTGTCCCTGAATCCACACACCATTCTTAAAGACAAGACTTACATCCCTTGGGGGTTGTGCCAACAAGGAATCCGCATGGTATGCTTCCTTGATGTCCTTAAGTAGGTCTTGATTATGAATCACTCCCAGGAATCTAGAGTCAGGAAGAATAGTCTTAGGAGGAGTAAGTGGACGGGTCTCTGCTGAATGAATCCTAGAGAGTGCATCAGCCTTTCCATTGCGCGATCCTGGTCTATAAGAAATGACAAAATTAAATTGGTTTAAGAAAAGATTCCAGCGAGCCTGGCGAGGAGTCAGGCACTTAGCCGACCTGATAAATTCAAGGTTACGATGGTCTGTCAGGACGACTATTTGCTGTGCAGCTCCCTGAAGAAGGTGTCTCCATTCTTTGAAGGCGGCAATAATGGCCAACAACTCTCTATTGCCCACATCGTAGTTCCTCTCAGCCGAAGACAACTGCTGGGAAAAGAAGGCACAGGGATGCAAGACATTCTTCTCACCTGTTCTCTGAGAGAGTATAGCTCCAACGGCACAGTCTGAAGCATCCACCTCTATTATGAAGGCAAGTTCGGTGTTGGGATGTACTAAGATAGGTGCGGTGGTAAATTTATCCTTTAGACGGGAAAATGCTTCCTGGGCTTGGGGGTCCAGGAGAACCTAGACTCTTTCCGGGTAAGTTGGGTGATAGGTGACACTACCTCAGAGAAATTCCTAATGAAACGTCTATAGAAGTTGGCAAACCCGATGAAGCGCTGCACCTCCTTCACATTTCTAGGAATTGGCCAATCCTTGATGGCTTGGGTCTTGCTTCCATCCATACTAATTCCTTGTGTAGACAGTACATACCCCAGAAATTGAATTTCGGTCCTATGGATTCACACTTTTCAAGTTTGATGTAAAGATGGTTTTGTCTTAGACGTTCTAAGACCATTCTCACATGTCCATGATGTTCCTCTGTGGAGTTAGAAAAAATTAGAATATCATCCAAATAAATCACCACGAATGTATCTAGGAGATCCCTGAAGATGTCATTCACCAAGTGTTGGAAAGTGGCTGGGGCGGTACTCAGACCAAAAGGCATAACTAGATATTCAAAGTGTCCATAGCGTGACCTGAATGCAGTCTTCCATTCATCCCCAGGTCTAATACGGACCAAGTTATAGGCCCCCGGAGATCCAGTTTAGAGAAAATTTTGGCATGCCGCACTCTCTCCAATAACTCAGGGATTAAAGGCAATGGATAACGGTTTCTAATAGTAACCTTATTGAGTTCCCTATAGTCTACGCAGGTCTCAGAGATCCATCTTTCTTCTTCACAAAGAAGATGGGTGCACCTGCAGGAGATGAAGAGGGCGTATGAAGCCCTTGGCTAGATTTTCGTCTATGTAATCCTTTAAAGCCTTTAGCTCGGGCCCCGCCAGGGGTAGATCTTACCAAAAGGTATCTCTGCTCCAGGCAATAATTCAATTGGACAATCATATGGACGGTGAGGGGGAAGCTGGTCAGCGTTCTTCTTGTCACATAAATCCACATAGTCCTGGTATACAGCTGGTAGTTCAGGGACTGACATGGTTCCTTTAGGAACAGAGCAAGCTGAAACTTCTGGACTCATCTGTTTCTCTGAAAGTGTAATTCCTTGGTCTCCCAGTTAATGGTAGGGTTCTGAGCCTGCAGCCATGGTAGCCCTAGAATAATGGGAAAGTGGGGAGAAGAGATAAGCATAAAGGACAGTTTCTCTTGATGATCTTTACCCATAAGGACCCTCAAAGGCTCCGTTTCCTGATCCACTGGTCCAGAGGTCAACAGGGAGCCATCCACAGTCTCCATCTGTACTGGAGTAGCCTTCTTCACTGAACGTATCCCCTGTTTCAGAGCAAAGGAGATATCCATAAAATTTCCACTTGCCCCTGAGTCGATCATAGCAGAGCTAGACACCCAGACTGAGTCAACCCAGAGTTTGATGGAAAGGAAGCAATGAGAATTGTTTTTCTTACAACTCAGCTGGGACAACCGCTGAGGAAACTTGAAAAATTGCAGCGTTTACACAGTCATCGTCCTCAGAAGTGACGGAGTTTAAGTCCGAGAAATCAATATCTGTTGCTGCAGATCTCTCTGGAGCCTGAGGCTCGGACCTGACAGATCTCCTCTCGCAACACTCACAGTGAATGACTGCTGCAGTAGTCTTACGAGAACGGCTGGGGCAGTTTATAATGAAGTGCCCTGACTTACCATAGTAGAAACATAGATTTTCCTTTAAACGATGTTCTTTGCGTGCATCACTAACCCGTCTTTGTAAAGAGTCCACCTGCATGGGTTCAGGTTCAGGTTCCCGTGTGATCCTACTCAAAGGTTCCTTAGCTGGGGAGGAAGGTAGGAAAAGGGGAGTGCGATTACTTTCGAACCATCTCTCTTGCCTGCGTTCAGTCAGACGAGCATCAATACGGATGCAGTAGTTAATAAAGTCACCTAACGCAGTGGGAGGGTCGGCACGAGCAAGTTCATCCTTAATCAGTGGAGACAACCCTTTTCGAAAAATAGATTTTTTGGCGGAACTGTCCCAAGTGGTATCGAGGCCCCATCTCCTGAAATCCAAGGCATATTCGGCTACTGAGCGCTTACCTTGGCGCAAAGTTAACATGGCTGCTTCAGCTGTTGCACCTCGATTGGGGTCATCAAACACCTGCCCCATGGCTGAAATGAAAGCATCAAGATGATCCAAACATTCATCCTCAGTCTCAATCAGAGGGTTTGCCCACATCAAAGCCTTGTTGGTAAGCAACATGATTATAGTAAGCACTTTAGATCGTTCAGTGGGAAATTGTGAAGCATGTGCAGAAAAAAAAAGATTGCATTGGTTAATAAATCCCCTGAATTTCTCACGTTCACCGCCAAAATGAAAAGGGGGTAACTTGGGAATCCCAGAACTCGGGGTTATGGCAGGAGCCTGGACTCGTTCCTCTAGAACCTCAATCCTGGCTCGTAAATCCTGGGTAGTTTGTCCAAACACTTGCAAATTGTGATTAGTGAGGTCCTGTAGGTTTGCAAAACGGGTCTTTATAGTCTGTATATCTGCAAGGATTGTATCAGTCACTCCGCAAAGCTCCTTTATGCGAGCCTCCATCTTCCAGATCTTTTAAGACAGGAGTACTGGAAGGTGAAGAGAAAAAAAAACAAAAAAAAAACAATAGTGTTTACCTGTGGTAACACTGCAGAGTAAAATTAAGGGAATTGCTCACCTGGAATGGTTGTGAGAAGTCACAACCACTGTCATCACAGAAAGTATAACCGGACATCTGATATCCACAGTCACAGCAGACACAGCCTTCCCAGACCCAGCAGACACTAACGTTTGGCTTCAGAATCTTGTAATGTATGGTGTACAGTTCATATAGCGTCTTGTGCTTGGGTGCGAGGAAAACACGAGACACAGGTTTGATATAGAAGGACTTGTATTACTTCATACAAGTGGCAAAAATGATCACACAGTTTGCAGGTACAGAAGCAGGAGACACAGCAGGCCAGAGTAACTTAAGCTCAGCAATAACTCTCCACAACAGGTTCAGGATCTCTTCTCTGTTACCATACTAAAGTTGACAAATCCCGGGCCCGGATGGGATACACCCCCGAGTACTGCAGGAATTAAGTACAGTTATAAATAGACCATTATTTTTAATCTTTAAAGATTCCATAATAACTGGGTCTGTACCACATGACTGGCGTATAGCAAATATGGTGCCAATATTCAAAAAGGGGGCAAAAACTGAACCTGGAAATTATAGGCCAGTGAGCTTAACATCTACTGTGGGTAAAATCCTGGAGGGTTTTTTAAGGGATACTATATTGGAGTATCTGAAGCTGAATAACCTCATGACACAGTATCAGCATGGGTTTACGAGGGACCGTTCTTGTCAGACTAATCTGATAAGCTTTTATGAAGGGGTAAGTTCAGGACTGGACCAAGGGAATGCAGTGGACGTGGTGTTCATGGACTTCTCAAAAGCTTTTGATACAGTGCCACACAAAAGGTTGATACATAAAATGAGAACAATGGGGATAGGGGAAGATATGTGTAGGTGGGTTGGGAGCTGGCTCATGGATAGAAAGCAGAGGGTGGTTATTAATGGAGCACACTCGGACTGGGTCACGGTTAGCAGTGGGGTACCACAGGGGTCAGTATTGGGGCCGCTTCTCTTTAACATATTTATTAATGACCTTGTAGGGGGCATACAGAGTAGTATTTCAATATTTGCAGATGACACTAAACTCTGCAGGGTAATAAATACAGAGGAGGATAATTTTATATTACAGGAGGATTTATGTAAACTAGAAGCTTGGGCTGATAAATGGCAAATGAGCTTTAATGGGGATAAATGTAAGGTCATGCACTTGGGTAGAACAAATAAGATGTATAACTATGTGCTTAATTGTAAAACACTGGGCAAAACTGTCACTGAAAAAGACCTGGGTATATGGGTGGACGACAAACTCACATTTAGGGGCCAATGTCAGGCAGCTGCTGCCAAGGCAAATAAAATAATGGGATGCATTAAAAGAGGCATAGATGCTCATGAGGACAACATAATTTTACCTCTATACAAGTCACTGGTGCGACCACACTTAGAATACTGTGTGCAGTTCTGGTCTCCGGTGTATAAGAAAGACATAGCTGAACTGGAGCGGGTGCAGAGAAGAGCGACCAAGGTTATTAGAGAACTGGGGGGTCTGCAATACCAAGACAGGTTATTACACTTGGGGTTATTTAGTTTGGAAAAACGAAGGCTTAGGGGTGATCTTATTACAATGTATAAATATATGAGGGGACAGTACAAAGACCTTTCTAATGATCTTTTACTCTTAGACCTGTGACGGGGACAAGGGGGCATCCTCTACGTCTGGAGTAAAGAAGGTTTAGCCAGAATCACAGACGCAGATTCTTTACTGTAAGAGCAGTGATACTATGAAACTCTCTGCCGTCTAATGTTGTAATGAGTGATTCCTTACTAAAATTTGAGAAGGGACTGGATGCCTTTCTTGAAAAGTATAATATTACAGGCTATATTCACTAGTTTCCTAGATACAGCTTTGATCCAGGGAGCTAGTCTGATTGCCGTATGTGGAGTTGGGAAGGAATGTTTTTCCCCAATGTGAAGCTTACTGTTTGCCACTTGGGTTTTTTTTGCCTTCCTCTGGATCAACATGTTAGGGCAGGTTAGGATAGGATATGGGTTGAACTAGATGGACTTAAAGTCTTCCTTCAACCTTAATAACTATGTTACTATGTTACTATGTAATTCCATGCAAACGTGGATTTATCAAATAGCAGGTTTCCAGAGTCCACAAGTGTTCCAAAGTTCCTCAGTAGGAAATAGCTGGAGTACAAAGTCCAAGGTTTTCCAGGAGTCAGGTCACAGGCTCACTGCAGGCTTGATTCTGAAGCACTGATTGCTCAGCTGAGGCTGCTTAAGAAGCAAGAGGGAGAGAATCAGGGCGGGAACATAAAAGCTGGAAACTCCATATTGACTGAGGGCAAGATAGCTGCAGCAAGACAGAAAGCAAAATGGCTGACGGAAAAACTGAGTTTCAAGAAACATGTACAAAGAACCTTACAGCAGGACTTTTTGCCGTACACACAGCAGGGGAACAGCTGACATTACTGAACCCCAATAACACAGGAGCAAGTGTTCACTGTGCTAACAGCACTTCCGAGCAACAACTGGAGGTGTTGTAGCCCAGGGATGAGAAGACAACAGGGTAGAGGCAGCAGGACTTTTTTCCGTACACACAGCAGGGGAACAGCTGACATTACTGAACCCCAATAACACAGGAGCAAGTGTTCACTGTGCTAACAGCACTTCCGAGCAACAACTGGCGGTGTTGTAGCCCAGGGATGAGAAGACAACAGGGTGGAGGCAGCAGGACTTTTTGCCGTACACACAGCAGGGGAACAGCTGACATTACTGAACCCAATAACACAGGAGCAAGTGTTCACTGTGCTAACAGCACTTCCGAGCAACAACTGTCGGTGTTGGAGCCCAGGGATGAGAAGAGAACCGGTTGGAGGCAGCAGGACTTTTTGCCGTTCACACAGCAGGGGAACAGCTGACATTACTGAACTCCAGTAACACAGGAGCAAGTGTTCACTGTGCTAACAGCACTTCCGAGCAACAACTGGCGGTGTTGTAGCCCAGGCATGAGAAGACAACAGGGTGGAGGCAGCAGGACTTTTTGCCGTTCACACAGCAGGGGAACAGCTGACATTACTGAACCCCAGTAACACAGGAGCAAGTGTTCACTGTGCTAACAGCACTTCCGAGCAACAACTGGCGGTGTTGTAGCCCAGGGATGAGAAGACAACAGGGTGGAGGCAGCAGGACTTTTTGCCATACACACAGCAGGGGAACAGCTGACATTACTGAACCCCAATAACACAGGAGCAAGTGTTCACTGTGCTAACAGCACTTCCGAGCAACAACTGGCGGTGTTGTAGCCCAGGGATGAGAAGACAACAGGGTGGAGGCAGCAGGACTTTTTGCCGTACACACAGCAGGGGAACAGCTGACATTACTGAACCCCAATAACACAGGAGCAAGTGTTCACTGTGCTAACAGCACTTCCGAGCAACAACTGGCGGTGTTGTAGCCCAGGGATGAGAAGACAACAGGGTGGAGGCAGCAGGACTTTTTGCCGTACACACAGCAGGGAACAGCTGACATTACTGAACCCCAATAACACAGGAGCAAGTGTTCACTGTGCTAACAGCACTTCCGAGCAACAACTGGCGGTGTTGTAGCCCAGGGATGAGAAGACAACAGGGTGGAGGCAGCAGGACTTTTTGCCGTACACACAGCAGGGGAACAGCTGACATTACTGAACCCCAATAACACAGGAGCAAGTGTTCACTGTGCTAACAGCACTTCCGAGCAACAACTGGCGGTGTTGTAGCCCAGGGATGAGAAGACAACAGGGTGGAGGCAGCAGGACTTTTTGCCGTACACACAGCAGGGGAACAGCTGACATTACTGAACCCCAATAACACAGGAGCAAGTGTTCACTGTGCTAACAGCACTTCCGAGCAACAACTGGCGGTGTTGTAGCCCAGGGATGAGAAGACAACAGGGTGGAGGCAGCAGGACTTTTTGCCGTACACACAGCAGGGGAACAGCTGACATTACTGAACCCCAATAACACAGGAGCAAGTGTTCACTGTGCTAACAGCACTTCCGAGCAACAACTGGAGGTGTTGTAGCCCAGGGATGAGAAGACAACAGGGTGGAGGCAGCTGTAATGTATGGTGTACAGTTCATATAGCGTCTTGTGCTTGGGTGCGAGGAAAACACATGAGACACAGGTTTGATATAGAAGGACTTGTATTACTTCATACAAGTGGCAAAAATGGTCACACAGTTTGCAGGTACAGAAGCAGGAGACACAGCAGGCCAGAGTAACTTAAGCTCAGCAATAACTCTCCACAACAGGTTCAGGATCTCTTCTCTGTTACCGTAATTCCATGCAAACGTGGATTTATCAAATAGCAGGTTTCCAGAGTCCACAAGTGTTCCAAAGTTCCTCAGTAGGAAATAACTGGAGTACAAAGTCCAAGGTTTTCCAGGAGTCAGGTCACAGACTCACTGCAGGCTTGATTCTGAAGCACTGATTGCTCAGCTGAGGCTGCTTAAGAAGCAAGAGGGAGAGAATCAGGGCGGGAACATGAAAGCTGGAAACTCCATATTGACTGAGGGCAAGATAGCTGCAGCAAGACAGAAAGCAAAATGGCCGACGGAAAAACTGAGTTTCAAGAAACATGTACAAAGAACCTTACATTACTCCCCCCTTAGGGACAACCTCCGGATGACCTCAGACCAGGCTTGTCTGGGTACCTCTGATGAAACTGGCGGAGCAAGCGAGGAGCATTAACGTTATTGACTGGTTCCCATGAGTTGTCCTCCACTGGGTAGCCCTGCCATTTAATCAAATATTGTAACTGATTTCTGTACAACCTGGAATCTAGAATCCTTTCCACCACAAATTCTTCCTGACCATCGACTAGCACTGGGTCAGGGCAAGGAGAAGAACGTCCAGGAAACGTATTGGGTGTTGCAGCCTTTAGTAGGGATACATGAAAGACAGGGTGGATTCTCATAGTTCTGGGCAGTTGAAGACGACAAGCAACGGCACTTATAATTTTACTGATTTTATAGGGTCCAATGTACTTATGTCCCAACTTAGACGATGGAATCCTTAACTTAAGATTTCTGGTTGACAGCCAGACCAAGTCTCCTACCTTGAAAGCTGGTGCAGGTTTACGAAATTTATCTGCTGCTTTCTTGTACCTTTCCTGAGTCAATTCCAGAGTTTCCTTTAGAAGATCCATATTCTTTTGTAAAGAAGTGATTATTTCAGCCACTGCCGGCAAGGGCGTTTCTATGGGAAATTGAGGAAGAATGTTAGGATGATAACCTAAATTGGAGTAAAAAGGAGACTGCTTAGTGGAGGCGCTCTGAGAGTTGTTATAAGAGAACTCAGCCAGTGGAAGTAGATCCACCCAATCATCCTGTAGGTGGCAGATAAAGCAGCGGAGATACTGCTCCAGGGTCTGATTGGTTCGTTCTGTCTGTCCATTAGTCTGGGGATGAAAAGCAGAAGAAAGGTTTACTTTAATGTCCAATGCGGTACAGAAATTTTGCCAAAACCTTGAAGTGAATTGCACCCCTCGATCCGAAATAACCTCATCCGGTACTCCATGTAAGCGAAACACATTCTTAATCATCAAATCTGATGTCTGTTTTGCAGTGGGTAAGCCGACACAAGGGATAAAATGAGCTGCCTTTGTTAAACGATCAACCACCACTAGAATGGTGTTCTTCCCTTGAGAGGTTGGTAACTCCACAATGAAGTCCATAGAAATGGATCCCCACAGGCGGGACGGGGTGGGAAGGGGTTGCAACAGACCAGTTGGTGAGGAGCGAGGTGTTTTGCATCTTGCACAGACTTCACATGAAGTGACATAGTTTAAAACATCTTTCCTGTAAGTGGGCCACCAAAAGAAACGAGAAAGAAATTCCTGTGTCTTTAGAATTCCTCTATGCCCAGCTATCTTGGAATCATGGATGAGTTGCAATACTCTCAATCTGACTGTTTCAGGTATATACAGACGTTGTCCCTGAATCCACACACCATTCTTAAAGACAAGACTTACGTCCCTTGGGGGTTGTGCCAACAAGGAATCCGCATGGTATGCTTCCTTGATGTCCTTAAGTAGGTCTTGATTATGAATCACTCCCAGGAATCTAGATACAAGAAGAAAAGGTAGCACACTGTAGCGCTATAGCTTGCAAACACGAAATATGAAAAATATGAAAAATGAATTACATCATTACCTTAGAAATATGAAAAATTGAGAAGTCTTAGCGCATAAGATGGCCAAATTATGTGAGCCTGATAGCCACGTCAAGGCTCTTCTCGTATATCAGGTCCCTAACTAATGCCTATCCTCGCTTTAGAAAAGTCTGTCTGCATGGGAACCTATGAATCCTCTTTTCAGACTAAAATCTACATCTCTGTGGAGGGGTGATGAACCTGCTGTAATTAAAAGGCCTGTGACCACCAGGTGGAGTGCTCAGGCAGAAGGTAAATGAATACATATCAAAAAACTGACCGGCACATCCCAACTTAGATTCAGTGTGAACAGGTGCTAAACCTAGAGTCACCAACTCATATACATACAAGAAGAAAAGGTAGCACACTGTAGCGCTATAGCTTGCAAACACGAAATATGAAAAATATGAAAAATGAATTACATCATTACCTTAGAAATATGAAAAATTGAGAAGTCTTAGCGCATAAGATGGCCAAATTATGTGAGCCTGATAGCCACGTCAAGGCTCTTCTCGTATATCAGGTCCCTAACTAATGCCTATCCTCGCTTTAGAAAAGTCTGTCTGCATGGGAACCTATGAATCCTCTTTTCAGACTAAAATCTACATCTCTGTGGAGGGGTGATGAACCTGCTGTAATTAAAAGGCCTGTGACCACCAGGTGGAGTGCTCAGGCAGAAGGTAAATGAATACATATCAAAAAACTGACCGCACATCCCAACTTAGATTCAGTGTGAACAGGTGCTAAACCTAGAGTCACCAACTCATATACATACAAGAAGAAAAGGTAGCACACTGTAGCGCTATAGCTTGCAAACACGAAATATGAAAAATATGAAAAATGAATTACATCATTACCTTAGAAATATGAAAAATTGAGAAGTCTTAGCGCATAAGATGGCCAAATTATGTGAGCCTGATAGCCACGTCAAGGCTCTTCTCGTATATCAGGTCCCTAACTAATGCCTATCCTCGCTTTAGAAAAGTCTGTCTGCATGGGAACCTATGAATCCTCTTTTCAGACTAAAATCTACATCTCTGTGGAGGGGGGATGAACCTGCTGTAATTAAAAGGCCTGTGACCACCAGGTGGAGTGCTCAGGCAGAAGGTAAATGAATACATATCAAAAAACTGACCGGCACATCCCAACTTAGATTCAGTGTGAACAGGTGCTAAACCTAGAGTCACCAACTCATATACATACAAGAAGAAAAGGTAGCACACTGTAGCGCTATAGCTTGCAAACACGAAATATGAAAAATATGAAAAATGAATTACATCATTACCTTAGAAATATGAAAAATTGAGAAGTCTTAGCGCATAAGATGGCCAAATTATGTGAGCCTGATAGCCACGTCAAGGCTCTTCTCGTATATCAGGTCCCTAACTAATGCCTATCCTCGCTTTAGAAAAGTCTGTCTGCATGGGAACCTATGAATCCTCTTTTCAGACTAAAATCTACATCTCTGTGGAGGGGTGATGAACCTGCTGTAATTAAAAGGCCTGTGACCACCAGGTGGAGTGCTCAGGCAGAAGGTAAATGAATACATATCAAAAAACTGACCGGCACATCCCAACTTAGATTCAGTGTGAACAGGTGCTAAACCTAGAGTCACCAACTCATATACATACAAGAAGAAAAGGTAGCACACTGTAGCGCTATAGCTTGCAAACACGAAATATGAAAAATATGAAAAATGAATACATCATTACCTTAGAAATATGAAAAATTGAGAAGTCTTAGCGCATAAGATGGCCAAATTATGTGAGCCTGATAGCCACGTCAAGGCTCTTCTCGTATATCAGGTCCCTAAGGTAATGATGTAATTCATTTTTTCATATTTTTCATATTTCGTGTTTGCAAGCTATAGCGCTACAGTGTGCTACCTTTTCTTCTTGTATGTATATGAGTTGGTGACTCTAGGTTTAGCACCTGTTCACACTGAATCTAAGTTGGATGTGCCGGTCAGTTTTTTGATATGTATTCATTTACCTTCTGCCTGAGCACTCCACCTGTGGTCACAGGCCTTTTAATTACAGCAGGTTCATCACCCCTCCACAGAGATGTAGATTTTAGTCTGAAAAGAGGATTCATAGGTTCCCATGCAGACAGACTTTTCTAAAGCGAGGATAGGCATTAGTTAGGGACCTGATATACGAGAAGAGCCTTGACGTGGCTATCAGGCTCACATAATTTGGCCATCTTATGCGCTAAGACTTCTCAATTTTTCATATTTCTAAGGTAATGATGTAATTCATTTTTCATATTTTTCATATTTCGTGTTTGCAAGCTATAGCGCTACAGTGTGCTACCTTTTCTTCTTGTATGTATATGAGTTGGTGACTCTAGGTTTAGCACCTGTTCACACTGAATCTAAGTTGGGATGTGCCGGTCAGTTTTTTGATATGTATTCATTTACCTTCTGCCTGAGCACTCCACCTGGTGGTCACAGGCCTTTTAATTACAGCAGGTTCATCACCCCTCCACAGAGATTTTAGATTTTAGTCTGAAAAGAGGATTCATAGGTTCCCATGCAGACAGACTTTTCTAAAGCGAGGATAGGCATTAGTTAGGGACCTGATATACGAGAAGAGCCTTGACGTGGCTATCAGGCTCACATAATTTGGCCATCTTATGCGCTAAGACTTCTCAATTTTTCATATTTCTAAGGTAATGATGTAATTCATTTTCATATTTTTCATATTTCGTGTTTGCAAGCTATAGCGCTACAGTGTGCTACCTTTTCTTCTTGTATGTATATGAGTTGGTGACTCTAGGTTTAGCACCTGTTCACACTGAATCTAAGTTGGGATGTGCCGGTCAGTTTTTTGATATGTATTCATTTACCTTCTGCCTGAGCACTCCACCTGGTGGTCACAGGCCTTTTAATTACAGCAGGTTCATCACCCCTCCACAGAGATGTAGATTTTAGTCTGAAAAGAGGATTCATAGGTTCCCATGCAGACAGACTTTCTAAAGCGAGGATAGGCATTAGTTAGGGACCTGATATACGAGAAGAGCCTTGACGTGGCTATCAGGCTCACATAATTTGGCCATCTTATGCGCTAAGACTTCTCAATTTTTCATATTTCTAAGGTAATGATGTAATTCATTTTTCATATTTTTCATATTTCGTGTTTGCAAGCTATAGCGCTACAGTGTGCTACCTTTTCTTCTTGTATGTATATGAGTTGGTGACTCTAGGTTTAGCACCTGTTCACACTGAATCTAAGTTGGGATGTGCCGGTCAGTTTTTTGATATGTATTCATTTACCTTCTGCCTGAGCACTCCACCTGGTGGTCACAGGCCTTTTAATTACAGCAGGTTCATCACCCCTCCACAGAGATGTAGATTTTAGTCTGAAAAGAGGATTCATAGGTTCCCATGCAGACAGACTTTTCTAAAGCGAGGATAGGCATTAGTTAGGGACCTGATATACGAGAAGAGCCTTGACGTGGCTATCAGGCTCACATAATTTGGCCATCTTATGCGCTAAGACTTCTCAATTTTTCATATTTCTAAGGTAATGATGTAATTCATTTTTCATATTTTTCATATTTCGTGTTTGCAAGCTATAGCGCTACAGTGTGCTACCTTTTCTTCTTGTATGTATATGAGTTGGTGACTCTAGGTTTAGCACCTGTTCACACTGAATCTAAGTTGGGATGTGCCGGTCAGTTTTTTGATATGTATTCATTTACCTTCTGCCTGAGCACTCCAACCTGGTGGTCACAGGCCTTTTAATTACAGCAGGTTCATCACCCCTCCACAGAGATGTAGATTTTAGTCTGAAAAGAGGATTCATAGGTTCCCATGCAGACAGACTTTTCTAAAGCGAGGATAGGCATTAGTTAGGGACCTGATATACGAGAAGAGCCTTGACGTGGCTATCAGGCTCACATAATTTGGCCATCTTATGCGCTAAGACTTCTCAATTTTTCATATTTCTAAGGTAATGATGTAATTCATTTTTCATATTTTTCATATTTCGTGTTTGCAAGCTATAGCGCTACAGTGTGCTACCTTTTCTTCTTGTATGTATATGAGTTGGTGACTCTAGGTTTAGCACCTGTTCACACTGAATCTAAGTTGGGATGTGCCGGTCAGTTTTTGATATGTATTCATTTACCTTCTGCCTGAGCACTCCACCTGGTGGTCACAGGCCTTTTAATTACAGCAGGTTCATCACCCCTCCACAGAGATGTAGATTTTAGTCTGAAAGAGGATTCATAGGTTCCCATGCAGACAGACTTTTCTAAAGCGAGGATAGGCATTAGTTAGGGACCTGATATACGAGAAGAGCCTTGACGTGGCTATCAGGCTCACATAATTTGGCCATCTTATGCGCTAAGACTTCTCAATTTTTCATATTTCTAAGGTAATGATGTAATTCATTTTTCATATTTTTCATATTTCGTGTTTGCAAGCTATAGCGCTACAGTGTGCTACCTTTTCTTCTTGTATGTATATGAGTTGGTGACTCTAGGTTTAGCACCTGTTCACACTGAATCTAAGTTGGGATGTGCCGGTCATTTTTTGATATGTATTCATTTACCTTCTGCCTGAGCACTCCACCTGGTGGTCACAGGCCTTTTAATTACAGCAGGTTCATCACCCCTCCACAGAGATGTAGATTTTAGTCTGAAAAGAGGATTCATAGGTTCCCATGCAGACAGACTTTTCTAAAGCGAGGATAGGCATTAGTTAGGGACCTGATATACGAGAAGAGCCTTGACGTGGCTATCAGGCTCACATAATTTGGCCATCTTATGCGCTAAGACTTCTCAATTTTTCATATTTCTAAGGTAATGATGTAATTCATTTTTCATATTTTTCATATTTCGTGTTTGCAAGCTATAGCGCTACAGTGTGCTACCTTTTCTTCTTGTATGTATATGAGTTGGTGACTCTAGGTTTAGCACCTGTTCACACTGAATCCCAGGAATCTAGAGTCAGGAAGAATAGTCTTAGGAGGAGTAAGTGGACGGGTCTCTGCTGAATGAATCCTAGAGAGTGCATCAGCCTTTCCATTGCGCGATCCTGGCCTATAAGAAATTACAAAATTAAATTGGTTTAGGAAAAGATTCCAGCGAGCCTGGCGAGGAGTCAGGCACTTAGCCGACCTGATAAATTCAAGGTTACGATGGTCTGTCAGGACGACTATTTGCTGTGCAGCTCCCTGAAGAAGGTGTCTCCATTCTTTGAAGGCGGCAATAATGGCCAACAACTCTCTATTGCCCACATCGTAGTTCCTCTCAGCCGAAGACAACTGCTGGAAAAGAAGGCACAGGGATGCAAGACATTCTTCTCACCTGTTCTCTGAGAGAGTATAGCTCCAACGGCACAGTCTGAAGCATCCACCTCTATTATGAAGGCAAGTTCGGGGTTGGGATGTACTAAGATAGGTGCGGTGGTAAATTTATCCTTTAGACGGGAAAATGCTTCCTGGGCTTGGGGGGTCCAGGAGAACCTAGACTCTTTCCGGGTAAGTTGGGTGATAGGTGACACTACCTCAGAGAAATTCCTAATGAAACGTCTATAGAAGTTGGCAAACCCGATGAAGCGCTGCACCTCCTTCACATTTCTAGGAATTGGCCAATCCTTGATGGCTTGGGTCTTGCTTCCATCCATACTAATTCCTTGTGTAGACAGTACATACCCCAGAAATTGAATTTCGGTCCTATGGAATTCACACTTTTCAAGTTTGATGTAAAGATGGTTTTGTCTTTAGACGTTCTAAGACCATTCTCACATGTCCATGATGTTCCTCTGTGGAGTTAGAAAAAATTAGAATATCATCCAAATAAATCACCACGAATGTATCTAGGAGATCCCTGAAGATGTCATTCACCAAGTGTTGGAAAGTGGCTGGGGCGGTACTCAGACCAAAAGGCATAACTAGATATTCAAAGTGTCCATAGCGTGACCTGAATGCAGTCTTCCATTCATCCCCAGGTCTAATACGGACCAAGTTATAGGCCCCACGGAGATCCAGTTTAGAGAAAATTTTGGCATGCCGCACTCTCTCCAATAACTCAGGGATTAAAGGCAATGGATAACGGTTTCTAATAGTAACCTTATTGAGTTCCCTATAGTCTACGCAGGGTCTCAGAGATCCATCTTTCTTCTTCACAAAGAAGATGGGTGCACCTGCAGGAGATGAAGAGGGGCGTATGAAGCCCTTGGCTAGATTTTCGTCTATGTAATCCTTTAAAGCCTTTAGCTCGGGCCCCGCCAGGGGGTAGATCTTACCAAAAGGTATCTCTGCTCCAGGCAATAATTCAATTGGACAATCATATGGACGGTGAGGGGAAGCTGGTCAGCGTTCTTCTTGTCACATAAATCCACATAGTCCTGGTATACAGCTGGTAGTTCAGGGACTGACATGGTTCCTTTAGGAACAGAGCAAGCTGAAACTTCTGGACTCATCTGTTTCTCTGGAAAGTGTAATTCCTTGGTCTCCCAGTTAATGGTAGGGTTCTGAGCCTGCAGCCATGGTAGCCCTAGAATAATGGGAAAGTGGGGAGAAGATAAGCATAAAGGATAGTTTCTCTTGATGATCTTTACCCATAAGGACCCTCAAAGGCTTCGTTTCCTGATCCACTGGTCCAGAGGTCAGCAGGGAGCCATCCACAGTCTCCATCTGTACTGGAGTAGCCTTCTTCACTGAACGTATCCCCTGTTTCAGAGCAAAGGAGATATCCATAAAATTTCCACTTGCCCCTGAGTCGATCATAGCAGAGCTAGACACCCAGACTGAGTCAACCCAGAGTTTGATGGAAAGGAAGGAATGAGAATTGTTTTTCTTACAACTCAGCTGGGACACCGCTGAGGAAACTTGAAAAATTGCAGCGTTTACACAGTCATCGTCCTCAGAAGTGACGGAGTTTAAGTCCGAGAAATCAATATCTGTTGCTGCAGATCTCTCTGGAGCCTGAGGCTCGGACCTGACAGATCTCCTCTCGCAACACTCACAGTGAATGACTGCTGCAGTAGTCTTACGAGAATGGCTGGGGCAGTTTATAATGAAGTGCCCTGACTTACCACAGTAGAAACATAGATTTTCCTTTAAACGATGTTCTTTGCGTGCATCACTAACCCGTCTTTGTAAAGAGTCCACCTGCATGGGTTCAGGTTTCAGGTTCCCGTGTGATCCTACTCAAAGGTTCCTTAGCTGGGGAGGAAGGTAGGAAAAGGTTAGTGCGATTACTTTTGAACCATCTCTCTTGCCTGCGTTCAGTCAGACGAGCATCAATACGGATGCAGTAGTTAATAAGTCACCTAACGCAGTGGGAGGGTCGGCACGAGCAAGTTCATCCTTAATCAGTGGAGACAACCCTTTTCGAAAAATAGATTTTTTTGGCAGAACTGTCCCAAGTGGTATCGAGGGCCCATCTCCTGAAATCCAAGGCATATTCGGCTACTGAGCGCTTACCTTGGCGCAAAGTTAACATGGCTGCTTCAGCTGTTGCACCTCGATTGGGGTCATCAAACACCTGCCCCATGGCTGAAATGAAAGCATCAAGATGATCCAAACATTCATCCTCAGTCTCAATCAGAGGGTTTGCCCACATCAAAGCCTTGTTGGTAAGCAACATGATTATAGTAAGCACTTTAGATCGTTCAGTGGGAAATTGTGAAGCATGTGCAAAAAAAAAGATTGCATTGGTTAATAAATCCCCTGAATTTCTCACGTTCACCGCCAAAAAGAAAAGGGGGTAACTTGGGAATCCCAGAACTCGGGTTATGGCAGGAGCCTGGACTCGTTCCTCTAGAACCTCAATCCTGGCTCGTAATCCTGGGTAGTTTGTCCAAACATTTGCAAATTGTGATTAGTGAGGTCCTGTAGTTTGCAAAAGGGTCTTTATAGTCTGTATATCTGCAAGGATTGTATCAGTCACTCCGCAAAGCTCCTTTATGCGAGCCTCCATCTTCCAGATCTTTTAACACAGGAGTACTGGAAGGTGAAGAGAAAAAAAAACAAAAAAAAACAATAGTGTTTACCTGTGGTAACACTGCAGAGTAAAATTAAGGGAATTGCTCACCTGGAATGGTTGTGAGAAGTCACAACCACTGTCATCACAGAAAGTATAACCGGACATCTGATATCCACAGTCACAGCAGACACAGCCTTCCCAGACCCAGCAGACACTAACGTTTGGCTTCAGAATCTTGTAATGTATGGTGTACAGTTCATATAGCGTCTTGTGCTTGGTGCGAGGAAAACACATGAGACACAGGTTTGATATAGAAGGACTTGTATTACTTCATACAAGTGGCAAAAATGGTCACACAGTTTGCAGGTACAGAAGAAGGAGACACAGCAGGCCTGAGTAACTTAAGCTCAGCAATAACTCTCCACAACAGGTTCAGGATCTCTTCTCTGTTACCGTAATTCCATGCAAACGTGGATTTATCAAATAGCAGGTTTCCAGAGTCCACAAGTGTTCCAAAGTTCCTCAGTAGGAAATAGCTGGAGTACAAAGTTCCAAGGTTTTCCAGGAGTCAGGTCACAGGCTCACTGCAGGCTTGATTCTGAAGCACTGATTGCTCAGCTGAGGCTGCTTAAGAAGCAAGAGGGAGAGAATCAGGGCGGGAACATGAAAGCTGGAAACTCCATATTGACTGAGGGCAAGATAGCTGCAGCAAGACAGAAAGCAAAATGGCCGACGGAAAAACTGAGTTTCAAGAAACATGTACAAAGAACCTTACAGCAGCAGGACTTTTTGCCGTACACACAGCAGGGGAACAGCTGACATTACTGAACCCCAATAACACAGGAGCAAGTGTTCACTGTGCTAACAGCACTTCCGAGCAACAACTGGCGGTGTTGTAGCCCAGGGATGAGAAGACAACAGGGTGGAGGCAGCAGGACTTTTTGCCGTACACACAGCAGGGGAACAGCTGACATTACTGAACCCCAATAACACAGGAGCAAGTGTTCACTGTGCTAACAGCACTTCCAAGCAACAACTGTCGGTGTTTGGAGCCCAGGGATGAGAAGAGAACCGGTTGGAGGCAGCAGGACTTTTTGCCGTTCACACAGCAGGGAACAGCTGACATTACTGAACCCCAGTAACACAGGAGCAAGTGTTCACTGTGCTAACAGCACTTCCGAGCAACAACTGGCGGTGTTGTAGCCCAGGCATGAGAAGACAACAGGGTGGAGGCAGCAGGACTTTTTGCCATTCACACAGCAGGGGAACAGCTGACATTACTGAACCCAGTAATACAGGAGCAAGTGTTCACTGTGCTAACAGCACTTCCGAGCAACAACTGGCGGTGTTGTAGCCCAGGCATGAGAAGACAACAGGGTGGAGGCAGCAGGACTTTTTGCCGTACACACAGCAGGGGAACAGCTGACATTACTGAACCCCAATAACACAGGAGCAAGTGTTCACTGTGCTAACAGCACTTCCGAGCAACAACTGGCGGTGTTGTAGCCCAGGGATGAGAAGACAACAGGGTGGAGGCAGCAGGACTTTTTGCCGACACACAGCAGGGGAACAGCTGACATTACTGAACCCCAATAACACAGGAGCAAGTGTTCACTGTGCTAACAGCACTTTCGAGCAACAACTGGCGGTGTTTTAGCCCAGGGATGAGAAGACAACAGGGTGGAGGCAGCAGGACTTTTTGCCGTACACACAGCAGGGGAACAGCTGACATTACTGAACCCCAATAACACAGGAGCAAGTGTTCACTGTGCTAACAGCACTTCCGAGCAACAACTGGAGGTGTTGTAGCCCAGGGATGAGAAGACAACAGGGGGGAGGCAGCAGGACTTTTTGCCGTACACACAGCAGGGGAACAGCTGACATTACTGAACCCCAATAACACAGGAGCAAGTGTTCACTGTGCTAACAGCACTTCCGAGCAACAACTGGCGGTGTTGTAGCCCAGGGATGAGAAGACAACAGGGTGGAGGCAGCAGGACTTTTTGCCGTACACACAGCAGGGGAACAGCTGACATTACTGAACCCCAATAACACAGGAGCAAGTGTTCACTGTGCTAACAGCACTTCCGAGCAACAACTGGCGGTGTTGTAGCCCAGGCATGAGAAGACAACAGGGGGGAGGGCAGCAGGACTTTTTGCCATTCACACAGCAGGGGAACAGCTGACATTACTGAACCCAGTAATACAGGAGCAAGTGTTCACTGTGCTAACAGCACTTCCGAGCAACAACTGGCGGTGTTGTAGCCCAGGCATGAGAAGACAACAGGGTGGAGGCAGCAGGACTTTTTGCCGTACACACAGCAGGGGAACAGCTGACATTACTGAACCCCAATAACACAGGAGCAAGTGTTCACTGTGCTAACAGCACTTCCGAGCAACAACTGGCGGTGTTGTAGCCCAGGGATGAGAAGACAACAGGGTGGAGGCAGCAGGACTTTTTGCCGAACACACAGCAGGGAACAGCTGACATTACTGAACCCCAATAACACAGGAGCAAGTGTTCACTGTGCTAACAGCACTTTCGAGCAACAACTGGCGGTGTTTTAGCCCAGGGATGAAAGACAACAGGGTGGAGGCAGCAGGGCTTTTTGCCGTACACACAGCAGGGGAACAGCTGACATTACTGAACCCCAATAACACAGGAGCAAGTGTTCACTGTGCTAACAGCACTTCCGAGCAACAACTGGAGGTGTTGTAGCCCGGGATGAGAAGACAACAGGGTGGAGGCAGCAGGACTTTTTGCCGTACACACAGCAGGGAACAGCTGACATTACTGAACCCCAATAACACAGGAGCAAGTGTTCACTGTGCTAACAGCACTTCCGAGCAACAACTGGCGGTGTTGTAGCCCAGGGATGAGAAGACAACAGGGTGGGGGCAGCAGGACTTTTTGCCGTACACACAGCAGGGGAACAGCTGACATTACTGAACCCCAATAACACAGGAGCAAGTGTTCACTGTGCTAACAGCACTTCCGAGCAACAACTGGCGGTGTTGTAGCCCAGGGATGAGAAGACAACAGGGTGGAGGCAGCAGGACTTTTTTGCCATACACACAGCAGGGGAACAGCTGACATTACTGAACCCCAATAACACAGGAGCAAGTGTTCACTGTGCTAACAGCACTTCCGAGCAACAACTGTCGGTTTGGAGCCCGGGGTCAAGGAGGATGTTTAAATACTAGATCAATTTATTTTCCTTGTTACGTGTCAATTAAAAATGTCTATACTCCAAACAAGAGAAATATAACCTTCAGTACCATAAGATGATTTTTTACTTAAGAAAATATATGGTAAATTAATAATTTACAAACAAAACGCAACATTAACATGTTGAAAAGCAATGCAAACCACAAAAAAAAATAGGTTTAAATAATCTGCTATACGTTTAAAATAAAAGCATACAAGTACATATCAAAAATCCATTAATGATGGCTAAGTAACAGTATTACACCATTTCTATTGTGGTAGGCAATGAAGGGCTGACTTAAAAACATAATCACATTACAAGTTATCTTTGACATTCATAAAAGTTTACATTTGGTGAATAATATCACTAAAAAGTTTTAAAAATATCTAAAATTTCCATCATGTAATACTGATAATATGTGCCAATCATTATATTAACAAACAAAAACTTTAAAAAGTGCATAGTGCATAGTCAAAACAGCTATTTATGCCTGACTGTGGACTTGCAAGCATGACAACGATAGATAAGGTATATATAGATGAGACTGCATAGCCACAGATGTTGAAAGGCGATGTAAAAACTGTACCTCAATAAAAGTGGCGTTACTAACTACATCCTTTTTTTTATATAACTTTATAAAAGGTTAAAGTGCAAAGGGATGGTTGCGCCTTTGTTTGGACGCACAGACTGGCTTCCTGCTGTGACGCGTTGGGGATTGGAGCGTCTGAGCGTCTTATGACGCAGACTAACATTCACGGTGCCATCGTTCATCATCGCAAGCGTACCGACAACACAAAGGCGTTGTCATGACTGCTTTACTCAGTAACATGCACCTATGATGAAAAAATACACGCATGTGCCCTATTACATAACAAGCTACAAGAAAAACGAGTGTGAGGTGTGACACAGCTGTTTTGTTAAGGTACAGTATTATATCGACATTGTACAGGGGTCGCTATTCAGTCTGATAAATAGATATCATTCACCTATTCTATCAGTTTTTCTTCTTTCAGCACCAACTTACAGTATATTTTTTTGCTATTGTGACTATGCACTATTGACTTTAACAAGGTAATTCATGATTTTTGTTAGCGATTATCATGTTTACATGAAGACCTTTATGATATGGCTGTTAATTTCTAATTAAATATGTATTTTTAAAATGACACAAATATAAATAATGTTGAAGAGGGCTTTCCTACATCATTGTTTGCACAATATTAAAAGGTACATCACGTCCCTTAATCAACATTGGATAAATTTTATTTACTTGTATGCTTTTATTTAAAAGCCAAGAACACTGAAGTCTAACCTTCGCACTGCAGCTGTTGTCAAAGTTCAACCCACATTTCATTCCAACTTTGCAGCATTTGAGCAGATGTGAGTTGGATTTGTCTAAGCTATGGAGTGACAAGGTTGACCATCAGTACCCTATAGCATAAGTAGGGTTTTTTTTAGCATTTGTTTTCGACATGTGCATATCTAAAAAAATATGTCACAATATTTTGTTACAGATTTGGGACAAAGATAATCATTTTTTGGTTTTTAAAAACTGACTTTTTAAATGTTTACAGCTTAGAAATCGGGGGTTTGCCTCATATCTATGGTACACTAGACACTTTTACATTAGCTGTTTTCACCATTTTTAGGGCTTCATAATTTTTGCCGGGAAACAGCAGGGGGAAAAGCACTTACTGAACCCCCCAACACACAGCATTGTTTTCCTCTGTCTCTAAAACTTTGGCAGCAAATGGCGGGGGTTGAAGCCCCGGGGGCAAGGGGGGTAAGGCAGGGCCTTGTAAAGGGTGTTTTTAAGTTGAATTGTATTAGCAGAGTAATTTTTGCCACACACAGCAGGGAAAAGCAGGGTTATGAACCCCACAAACACATCACGATTGTTTTTACTGTGCATCTAACACTTCTGACAGCAACTGGGGGTGTTAACCCATCAAGGAGGGTTGGGCAAGGTTTGTATGAGAGTTTGAAGTTGATTTTTGTTTAGCACAGTATTTTTGAACCACAGCGGGGGAAAAGCAGGCGTTACTAAACCCCCACAAACCATCAGCGATTTTTTTTCATCTTGCACTAACATTTTGAGCAGCAACTGGCGGGTTAAGCCCAGGGCGGGAGGGGGTTTACGCATAAAAATATTGATTTTTGCCTTTTTACGTGGCCATTGAAAATATATGTATTTCAAACAAAATAAATAAAGTTTTACTAGACAAAAAAATGAAGAATTAAATTTCCAAGAATAGAAAAAAATTTAACTTGAGATCCTCAGTGGTTATACCGTTTAAGGGTAACTGAAAAGATGGTAACAAATTCCAAGCTTTGAGACTACTCGGGTCTCTTCATCAGGCTGCTAAAACAAAAAATAAGAATCAATTTTCTAACACAACGGGACACGGGAATAGGAAAAGAAAGTGAGGGAGGGACAAGTGGGGGGAGCCCGGCCCAAAAAATGAAAAAAGGATAAATTTTTCCAGGGGGCCCCCCCAATAAGAGAAAAAATAAGGGATTTACCTTGGCAAAACACTTTTGTACCCGGTCATAGCATGTTTGGGTATGGAATTACTGGTATTAAAATATAAATTCAAATATAAAAGAACAAAGGGTTTTAGAATAAAAGTCTCATGCCTTTTACATCTTAGTGATGGAAAGAATAGTCCCCCGGTTTTTTGTCATTCTATATAAATTTTAAAGGAAAACTGCGTTTTTTGCCCCCCAGGGGGTGAAAACAGAAAACCAACCCCAATCAGAGGGCAATAAAACTTTCTATCCTTACTAGGAACTGTTCCAATATTTATGTTCCCATCTGTCATAATACAGTTCTGCACACGTGACTTTCTTGTTTCCTATTGCACTATTCCTTGTCCCGTTGTATGAAAAATGTAGCTTCATTTTTTTTTTTTAGTCTTTTTCCTGATGAAGAGACGTGGTAGCCTCGAAAGCTTGCAATTTTGTTACCATCTTTTTTTTATCCATTAAAAGGTATCAACCATGCGGACCTCAATCTAAATTTTGTCTTCTACTGGCTAACCGGGCAAGAAACACATGTTTTCCCAACTCAAGAATAAAATAAAGACCCCGCAATATAAAAGCTTATCACATGCCAAAAAGAATGGAACAACCACCCCCCCTGGAGCGAGGGCTTCCTCCCCATTGACTCCTCCTCATCCCCCAAAAGTGACCCCGCCACCCTTTGGAGGCCCCGTTGCGCTGACTGCCAGAAAGGGGATGGAATTGTGACCTCATCCCCACCTCTTCCAAAAAAAAAACCCCATCCTTGTGCTTGCGTGTTTTTTTAAGCAGCAATAAGGGGGCAGTCAGGCTGACTATCAAAATCTGCCTCGCCATCCGCGTTGATCATAAAAGCACGCAAAACGTGCAGATGCCTTCATGAGGCCCACTCTAGTGGGGAATGGACGGGGCAAATTGCGAGTTGTTGCGCCTATGCAGCTGATATATTACTTGGGTGCTGCCCCACAACCCCCCTCCAACATAGTAACGGGAATTCCACCTGGGGGGTACTCACATAGAGCGGTTTTTAGGAAGGGGGAAATCTTGTTGCAGAGCGCAAACGCATCTGGCCGCTGGGAAAGTCGCAATGAGCGCACTCTAGGTGGGCCTTGTGCAGCAGGCATCAAATCCGGATAGTCCCTCAAAAAAATTGCACGACCAAGTTGAGACAGTCCCGCATGGTATTGGGGTGAGGTTGCCAAGGCCCCAAACGCCACCAATTTCGGCATTTAAACCCCACACCAAGCCCGCTGGAGATTCGCTGGCAAAAACCACACTCCGCTCTCCTCTTGATGGGATTCCCCAAACTCCTGCCTGTGTGGGTTCGATTCCCCATGGGAATTAATTTCAGGGCGGCTTTGACGTTTGGCCACGGGTTGCTCATACGGGGCAAAAAGTAAGCTTCACGGGTCCATGTGGGGGTAGACCGTGACGGCTCCTGCACGATATTCTGAGGGAAGGATGGGAGAAATCAATGTGGGCAGACTGGGTTCCTGCAAACCTTGGAGTTGGGAGAAACGTACAGCCCACTCCAAAATTGACCGGCTCCACAACATTGACCCCCAAAGGGCATGAGGAAAAGGGATCGTCCTGCCCGGTATGGGCCACCATCGGTGGTCAGGTGGACCTTTTACTGAAGGGGTTTAGTAGCCAGTTTTAATTTTTTTCCCCAACATGCTTTTTCAGACCAGGGCGGTTGCCTGCTGAAAAAAATCCTCACATTGTGTGGGAATGCTAAACCCCTTAAGTTACGGAAACTGATCTCCACCCCCGAATGAAGATTTCAAGGGACAGAGTTTTGCAATGCCCCGCATTTAAGCCTTGCTCGTGATGGTTTTTCCCATATGGCCGTCTTTTTTTCCCTGCCCGTGCTACCGAGGCTTTTTGTGGCCGGGGGTGTGGGATGACGGGAACTTGCAGCTGTGGGGGGAATACATGGGGCTCGAAAAAAAAGACAAGGTTTTTCCCTGGCGACCTGGAGAAGCCGAAAACCCGCTGTGTGTGAGCTGGAGGGAAAAGGGGGCCAAAACAGCGAAGATGTAGTGCTGCTTAGGTTTGGCCTAACTCCAGTGTTCTTTGTAACCAAAAACGTGTTTGACCGCACATGTTTCCACATATTTGGTATTAAGTACTGACACTTTTACCTCTTTTTACTTTTTGTTTCCCTTTCATTTTACATAGCAAAAATCATCTGCAAGTGTGTCAAAAAAAGGGCCACGCAGTGCAAGTCCTGGGGCCCCTTTTTTCTGTTGGGAAAAGAACTGTACAAAAGGTGCCAAAAAGGGGGCTACAGGGAACCGATCTCAGCCTACCCTCCTACTGTTTAACCGTTGGGAAATCTCTTCCTCAGAGGCTACCACCACCTTCCGTCCTCCCCATGTTGGGTCTGGACCTCATCATCTCCCACCCCTTCCAACACCTGCTGCTTTTGGGGTGGTCTGGCCACCCCTGCTAAACAGAAACGGGCACCTGAGTCTCTCATCAAAAATGCGTTTTGGGTGTGCTACCATGGGCACGGGCTCACACCCCTCTTAAACATTAGGAGACACGGTTGCCAACTGCATACTGCCCTTCTCACATTCCAAATCTGTTTGGGCGGGCCCCGTTTGCAAGCCAAAAATCGAGAACGAAGCAAGACTCGCTGGCCCTTTCAAGCTCTCTAAATCCTGGGAAATTTTGGGCAGGGGGTAAAGGACAGAGGGGTTGTTAAACAGTGCTGTGGCCCTGGAGGAGGGGGAAGCAATTGGTCGTGCTTTGGGCCCCCAAACCCCAACAAGGGCTTAAATTTGTTCTTCCCGCAGGGGGGGGTACCCGAGCTCCTACAAAAGTGCGCAAAAAACGCTCACGGGGAAAACTGGGGGTGCTGTTCACGGGTGCGGCAGCAGCCACAGAATCCCCACGTCCTCTCCCCTGAAACTCCACGGCCCCCGACCACTCCCTTCCTCCCTGCCCTTTTTTCATTTTGGTAATTTATAAAGGAAAATCAAAAGTTATAAGGCCTAAGGTGGTTATTCCCCCAGAGACTGCAGGAAAACCTGCAACAAAATGTTCAGTAGCTGTAAAGGCCCCTTTTTGTACTTCTATAGTGTTTGCAACCAATTATGTATCATAACGCGCACACTAAAATTAGATTTTTTTCAAATATAATGGGGCAGCACCAATTTTTGAAAATGTGAAGGGTGACAGGCAAAACGCTCAAGATACAACAGCGTGGTTGAAGAACTAAAGGACGTAATCTGCACCAAAAAATGAAAAAAGCTCCAAATACGTAACACTGACACAAATGTTCCTATCTGTGAAAGGCTCCTTTTTGTACTTCTATAGTTTTGAACCAATTTTTGAACATGGAAAACGCGTCACACTAAAACACTGGTTAAATTTTATTTAAAGAGCTGCAAACCCAAATTTCCACAAAAAAAAAATAAAAAAAAGGTCATGATGACACTGGGCCA
>JARQOD010006391.1:0-43103 GCA_033576555.1 Oophaga sylvatica
GGGTACATCCACTTTTGACAAGAAGGATAACTAAAGGCCATTTTCACCGCCTATATTTGTCACTGCGTAGCCATGGAGATAAGTTTTTCCAATATTGTCGAATGAGCATAGCTACCTTTGATACGTTGCTTGACATTGTGCGCCCTGGGATCACATTTCAGGACACCAGGATGAGAAAAGCAATTTCTGCAGAGGAACGCCTTCTCCTAACAATAAGGTATGTGTGTCAACGATATGTTGATGATGTTTGCCTCAACATAGTCACTTTGCAAGTGTTGTAGCACACTTATTGTACACTTATAATGTGAGTACTGTATTTCTCAAGCTTACCTATCTAAATTATTGCCTTTGGTCTATTCCACAGAAGTCATGGCTTGTAATATAATTTTCAGCATGTGTGCGCTAACAAACTCAAGCATTGTAAGTGTTGTGAATGCTGTGATTGTTGTTTTTGGTGCTGATTTCTCCATGTTCTATGTTCTATGTGTATTACAGGTTCCTTTCTACTGGCATGTCCTACGCTGCTCTGCACTTAGAGTTCTTAATAGGGCGATCAACAATTTCAGGCATTGTGCGGTCAACTTGTGTGGAAATTTGGAACAGACTATATGAAGACGTCATGCCTGAGCCAAAAATGACTGACTGGTTGAGGATAGCACAGGGTTTTGCAGAAAATTGCCAGTTTCCACACTGTATAGGAGCCCTGGACGGCAAGCACATACGTGTTCGTAAACCTCCTAACTCAGGCTCCCAATTCTTCAATTACAAACAATATTTTTTGGTAGTTTTGTTGGCCTTGGTCGACACAAACTACAGGTTTATAATTGTAGACATTGGGGCCTATGGAAGGACTGGAGACTCAAGAGTCTTCAATACTTCCATAATGGGTAGGCGGATACGCAATAACCAACTGGACCTACCACCAGCAAGTCAACTTACAGACTCTATTCCAGAACATGTGCCTTATGTTATAGTTGCAGATGAGGCATTTCAATTAACCCGTAATGTAATTAGGCCATATCCCCGTCGCTATCTCACCCATCGGCGTAGAATATTTAATTGTCGCCTGTCACGTGCTCGGCGGCTGGTGGAGTGCACATTTGGAATTCTTAGTGCTAAATGGCGGGTACTTCAATCTGCAATTCAACTCCGTGAAGACAATGGTAATGTGGTCCTCAAAGCATGTGTGGTCCTACATAATTTTTGTAGAATCCATGAATGCTCCTCACAACATGTGGGTGAGTTAGCTTCTGTGAATGTCTCTTTGCCTATGTCACCACCCATTCATCCCCGTCGTCCACCTTCAGGCCTAAAAGTACGTGATGTGTTGACTCAATATTTTGTGTCCCCTGAGGGTGCTACTGCCTGGCAAGAGGAGGCATTATTACACATGTAGTGTGCCTATGTTGCTCTGTCATAAAGATATTTATGCTCACTTAATTGTATATGTTGTGTTTGTTTTGGTGTCATATTGTGTGTAAGTTATAGGCAGACCATCACATTTTTAAATAAACACCTACATATTGAAATAATCACATACAATCAATGTGAGTCAAAACATTTTTTTATGTATTAGGTAATGTTTTGTCGCTGTAAACATAATGACAATAGACTCATGTGTCATAAACTGTATTCAACATATTTCCTGAGAAACTTGCAGCATTAAAACAATTTATAATGTTCATAACTTCAAACAAATAACAAAAAAATACATTACACCTATAACTGGTGGTAGGTGTGTGGGTGGTGGAAGGTGGAGGACCAGATTGTGAGGGCTGCCTAGACTGCTCTCCAGCCACTGTGTCACCATGAGTGGTGGCTGAGTGTGTACTTTGCTGGCTGCTTGTTGCTTGCTCTGTATGGGGATTTGGGTAAGGGAAGGTTGGAAACTGTTGTGGGTAGTCATAATATGACTGCCCACTTACACTGTAGCCCCCAAAATGCCCATGTCGACCATACCCATGTTGTGGCCAGCATTGAACATTGGGTATGGTCGAGTGGGCATATTGTGAATGGCCACTGTGTCCCATGTGTGGTACATGTTGTGTCACACTTTGGTAGGACTCACTTAGAGGAGGAGGAGTTGGTCTCTGTGGTCCACAAGGAGGAGGTGGAGGAGGAGCATGATGATGAGGAGGAGGCTGATCAGAGGCTGATGCAGACTCCCCTTGTTGGGTTCCCATCAAACGAAGGAGATTTTCACTGGAACGTTGCCACCTTTCCAGTTAATCTAGAAAGTTGTTGGGATCATTTGGTGGGGTTCCTGCATCCAGCACAATTTGTACCCCAGCTCTGATCCGCAGTCTGTGCTGTCGGGGAATGGCCCTGAGGTACCGAGCCAGACTGCGCCAAAATGCCTCCTCCCCATCATCATGGGCAACACTGGAGAAGTAGTCAAGAACTCCTCTGTCCACCTGCATCCTTGTGCCAGAACCAACTCCTTCTCTTATACGCCTGGGTCGCCGTGACACTACTGCAGGAGGCGAAGCGACATCCTGGGGCCTACCAGGGCTGCTGCTGAGGGGAGGGTCTTGGGACTCTAGAGGCAAGCTCTCTGACTCCACTGCTGGTGGTGGTGGTGGTGATGCTGCTACTGCTGCACATGCTGCTGATGACGGCCCAGCCTCCTCAACATCCCCCACGGGGTCGATCACTGCTTCTGAGTCAGAAGCTGCCTCTCTCTCTGTTAGGTTTGACTCGGTGCTAGAGAAGAAAATAATTTTATTACAATTTATTTGAAAATATAGCAATACACTTTGTACAGACATTAACTTACGGTCGCAAATCCATAGCTGGAGCCAGAAAATTCAGTCTATCATAATAGACATATTTTCTTTTGCTGCTTGCTGCTGCCCCACTGCGCCCCCTCAGCTGTCTCTCTCGCCTGTAGCAGTCTCTACAGCTGCGCCAACGCCTTGTAACATCTGACACTGAAAAAGTAACGGATACAATACTAAATTATACTTATCTGCCCTTGTAATGTAGTAAAAACAGAAGTACACCAGCAATATTATCATTTTTTGGCGTGTTAGGGGTACAGAACACCACTACAAATTGTCTGTAGGTAATATAACAAGTTAATATTACAAGGGTTCGTACATACAAAGCTCTATGACATATGTGTCACAATAATGAGCATTTATTTTGGACACAGTGATGGGATTACCAAAAGGGACACATATTAAGTACTTCACCTACGCATTTATTGCGTAGGCAAACATTTTTAAGGTTAACTTGGCGACCATTGCAGTTGGAGCTAAATATTAGATGTTCTTGGAGTACAGACATAGCATTGGGGGTTCAACAGTCATAACTGTTGTTTTGGCCACATTTCTGTTTCACATATAAGGGTAGAGGGACATTATAACACATTGTTGTTGGTACATACTGAGTAGTCATACAGTATTGTAAGCGTTTTCAAGACGTTACTTACTGATGCGTTCTTGGTCCTCCCTAGACCTGTCGCCAAAATCAGGAAACATCTGGGAACATATTCTCCGCCAAGCCGCGTCCTTCCGCGAGCGGTTTGAATAATTGGTATCCTGCTGGTCCCAAAGTTCTGGTCTCTCCTGGACCAGAACGATCAACATCTCAACATTGATGTGACTGGCCATGGTTCTGGACTCCGTGGAGGCGGTTTCCTGTTTGGGTTTGAATTTTCGTAGCCTAATTAGCATGTCAGCCCTTCCTGGCAATTATCCTGATGCAATTTCCTGGCACCTGGGATAGTGGTGCGATTTAATCGGAAGTCACACGTGCGGTCCGTTTGTAATCCGATTTTTCATCGCTCCCATAGACTTGCATTGGCGATAGTCGACCCACAATCAGTGACAATCGCAGCATGCTACGATTGCACTCGGACGATTAAAACGGACCACAAAAAATCGGATACTGGGAGCTGCTCCATAGATTAACATAGGGCAGACTGCAATGCGATATTTCATCGTATTGCAGTCGTCCGATTCTGTCGCCAGTGTGACGCCGGCCTAAGAAGTGAAGTATTTGGCATTGTACTATACCTATATTTCTCTGCCGTATCGAAGCATCATGAATTGTGGTATGTGTTAAAGGGGCCCACTGAGACTCTTTGGCCCGGGGCCATGAATACCTGGAGCGAGCACTGCCCCCCCCACAACTTTAGCCAAATAACCCCCAGTGTTCAATATGTTACTATTATTATAAAGTTAATTAAGGTTGCCAAGCTTCAGTAATAAGAATTGATGTAGTTGGCATTGAAATGGGAACTGTAGGTGTGTTTACTGTCCTCCACTCCCTGCCGACTTTTATTCCCCATTGACTTGCATTGCGGTCGGATTTTCGACTATGTCCCGACCATTTCTGTTAGTCGGCCGACTTTGTTCGACTTGACTTTTGAGAAAGTCGGGTTTCAAGAAACCCGACTCGACCCGAAAAACGGGAAAGTCGCTCACCTCTAGTTAGCATCCTTTGATCTCTGCAACAAGCTGTCTATAACCAAAATTACACCCACAATGGAGGTGGCCTTGCTGTCCTTGTGTAGCTCCTCGATTTCTAGATTTAAGAAAGGTCTTCTTAGACAAATTCTCACTGCTACCAGGAGCGTGATTACTAGATTTAGGAAACAGGAAAAGGTTCCCTCACGTTCTGATTTGGTGATGGAATGCAACGACATATATAGAATGGAACAGCTGATAGGACAACTGAATGGTACCACAGGAAAGGTATATAAAACTTGGGCCCCCTGGGTTATGTTTAGAGAATCATTGGAATTGGACTCTTGATTGATAGACGCATATATGATGGGTCATATGAGTTTACCTACTGGATGGAGCCACATTTCCTACCTCACTCCTTAAAAACCTCCTCCCTCCCACTTTTCTTTTTTTTTTCTTTTCCCTTCTTTCCCCCTTGTTTCTTCTCAATCTTCTTTTCTTTTGTAGACCTAGAGTTTTGGTCTACGTACCTTCTTCTTTAAAATTTATAAGCAAAGTAATACTGATGTTAATTGCCTACATGAACAAACACATCAGTCGCTCATCCAACATCTGTTTTATATGTATGACTTTCTGGGGAAACGTTATAGTTGCTGTATAATTTTTTATAAAAATGTGATAGTAGAAGAGGTATGTTCTTTTCTCTTCCTGTTATTAATGATTGATGTGTAAAACTACCTAAATAAACTTGATTTACACAAAAAATGAAATACCTCTCCTGGCTGGGCACTGCTCGACTCTGGACTCCTCAGCATGCACTGTGACTGTTCAGCCAGATATCGCACAGACGTGACGTCATCGCGCTCTCTGACCTGAATATCACTGTCAGGAAATGCAGAAGATGTCACAGCGGTGGAGCAGGGAGAGGTAAGTATTGCAAGTGCTGTGGCCCTGAGTGAGCAGGGAGGGCCACTCATGGGTGCCGGCACTGGCACAGAACCCCTCACAGTACGCCGGTGTCGCTGACGGCGAGTGGGCCCCAGCACTTGCCCGGGTGCGGCAGGTGCTGACGCCGGCCTTGGGGGATGTACAGCCCAGTTAGGGAGGTGCAAAAAACAGCATATGTTGAGGTGTAGGCTGGACGTTCATCAGCTGCAAATTGAGGAATTGGAAAAGTCGGAGGAAGAGGAGGAAAAAGAGAGCCATTTTGCTGGCAACCTATGTGTCAGCAGGGGAAGGTGGTACAAAATCCTTTGAAACCCAGGCATGGTTCATTTTAATGAAGGTGAGATCACCAACAGTTTTGGTCGATAGTCGGGTCCTTCTTTCTGTCAGGATTGATCCAGCAGCACTCAAGACTCTTTCTGATAGCACACTACCAGCAGGGCAAGCGAGCTCCTGTAAGGCATATTGTGCCAATTCAGGCCAGGTATACAGTTTACAGGTCCAGTAGTCAAAGGGGAATGAACTGTGAGGGAGAACATCGATAGGGGAGGAGAGGTAATTTTGAACCATAGTTGACAACTGCTGTCTCCTGTCTGTTGCAATCGATTCAGTATTAACAGTCGTGTGAGCAGTACTCGAGAAATCAGTCCACAACATGGTCATGAAACCCCTGTCTCCAACGCCACTTTGTCTGTGTGCACCACGAACACCTCTTTCATTTGGTCCAGTACGGCTCGTGGTAGAACCTGCACCGCTGCTGTGTGCTGGGAATGCCTCTAACAAACAGTTTACCAGAGTTGCTTGTTTGTTCTCCAAAATTAGCTCTAGGTTCTCCTGTGGCATGATGTTATGTAATTTGTCTTTATAGCGTGGATCGAGGATGCTGGCCTACCAGTAGTCGTCATCCTTCATAATTTTGGCAATGCGGGGTCCCTTTTTAGGATATGCAAGACATAATCGCACATGTGGGAAAATATTCAAGGTGTCAATGATGCACTGCCAGTGGTGGATGGAAGAGCACTTTCTGGAAAATCCACATCCCTCCAGTACACGCACAAACCCTGTACCTGACCTAGGCAAGCCAACATTTTTTCTTGCCCCTGAAAAGCATCCTCCTCCCAAAATAATCATCCCCCTCATCCTCTTCCTCTTCTTCTTCTTTCGCCACCTCGTCCAGGACAGTTCCCTGAGCAGACAATGGCTGACTGTCATCAAGGCTTCCCTCCTCCTCCTCTTCCTCCTCCGCTGCAGACGCCTGATCCTTAATGTGCGTCTAAGTTTGCATGAGCAGACGCATAAGTGTGATGCTCATCCTTACAATGGCATCGTCTGCGCTTACCAGCTGTGTGCATTCCTCAAAACACTGAAGGACCTTACAGAGGTCTTCCAGCTTTGACCACTGCACACCCGACAACTTGATGTCTGCCCTTAAACTGCCTGCCTGTATATCCTCCCACAAATGCATTACAGCCTGTCTCTGTTCACATAGCCTCTCAACCATGTGCATGGTGGAGTTCCACCTTGTTGCAACGTTTATGATTAGGCGGTGCTTGGGGAGGTGGAGCGATCGCTGCAGCTTCTGCATACGACTGGAATCTACGGGCGAGCAACAGAAGTGCGAGCACAGTCTTTGCACCTTATGGAGCAGGGCTGTTAACTCCGGATAGTAATTTAAGAAGCACTGCATCACCAGGTTCAAGGTGTGAGCCAGGCAAGGTATGTGTCAGAGTTTTTCCAGGGCTTTGGCTGCCACAAATTCATGGCTTTTATCACTGACTACCTTGCCTGGCTCAAGATGTATACTGCCCAGCCATGACTCAGTTTCTCACTACAAGTAGTAGGCCAGTACCTCCGCGGTGTGTCTGTTGTCGCCCAAAGACATCATCTTTAAAGCAGCCTGCTGAGACTTACCACTAGCTGTTCGATAGTGGGACACCTCGTGTGCAACACTGGCAGCTGCGGATGGAGTGCTCGTGCGACTGCGCTCTGTCGACGTGCTTTCGCTTCTGGAGGAGGGTCGAACGCCTACAGCCAACTGTTGTCTATACCGTGGGCTAGGCAGCACTGTCCCTCTTTTGTGAAGTGCACCTTTCTATTCACTGATTGTTTGAGTGCATGGACAATGCAGGCTTTCACATGCAGGTGGAGGGCAGGGATGGCTTTTCTAGAGTAGAAGTGCCGACTGGGTAGGTTATAGCGTAGGACAGCGTAGGCCATGAGCTCTCGGAACGCTGCGTTTTCAACCAAACGGAAGGGCATCATCTCTAATGAGATCAGTTTGGCAATGTAGGCGTTCAAAGCCATTGTACACGGATGAGAGGATGAGTACTTTCTTGTCCTACACAGAGTGTCTGCTAGGGTGAGCTGGACTTGAAAGCTGCATATGGGCAGGGGTGGGATTCAGCCGGTTCTCCCCGGTTTGATGTAACCGGTTGTTCAAAAAGCAGCCGGTTCCTCGAACCGGGGAGAATGAGAGCGGCGATCCGGAACTATTTTGCCCCTGAGAGTCGGCGGTTCCCTGTGCCGGCTGTCAAGCTGACAGCCGGCGCAGAGAAGCTGCTGCGTGCCGGCTCCCAGGGATCAATTGCACTGGCGTCTATATAGACGCCAGTACAATTGAAGCTCTGACTGCGGGTCAGAGCGACGCCAGCAGCGTGATCAGGTCATGTGATCACGCTGCTGACGTCACTGGCCGGCGGCGGCAAGGTGTTGGAACACTGGTGGTAAGTGTGCTCCAATATGGAGCTGAAGATACCACCGAAGATGGGGGGGCATAATGTGTGAGTATGGGGGGGTGAATTTAGAGTGGGGATGGGGGGTTACTTTATGTGTGTGGGGATTTGGGGATGGGGGGCTATTTTATGTGTGGGGGCCGGGGATTTGGAGTGGGGATGGGGGACTATTTTATGTGTGGGGGGATTTGGAGTGGGGATGGGGGACAATTTTATGTGTGGGGGGATTTGGAGTGGGGATGGGGGACTATTTTATGTGTGGGGGGATTTGGAGTGGAGATGGGGGACTATTTTATGTGTGGGGGGATTTGGAGTGGGGATGGGGGACTATTTTATGTGTGGGGGGATTTGGAGTGGGGATGGGGGCTGTTTTATGTGTGGGGGGATTTGGAGTGGGGATGGGGGACTATTTTATGTGTGGGGGGATTTGGAGTGGGGATGGGGGCTATTTTATGTGTGGGGGAATTTGGAGTGGGGATGGGGGACTATTTTATGTGTGGGGGATTTGGAGTGGGGATGGGGGACTGTTTTATGTGTGGGGGGATTTGGAGTGGGGATGGGGGCTATTTTATTGTGGGGGGGATTGGGGAGTGGGGGATGATGGTGGGGACTATTTTATGTATGGGGGGATTTGGAGTGGGGATGAGGGGCTATTTTATGTGTGGGGGGATTTGGAGTGGGGATGGGGGGGCTATTTTATGTGTGGGGGGATTTGGAGTGGGGATGGGGGGCTATTTTATGTGTGGGGGGATTTGGAGTGGGGATGGGGGGCTATTTTATGTGTGGGGGGATTTGGAGTGGGGATGGGGGGCTATTTTATGTGTGGGGGGATTTGGAGTGGGGATGAGGGGCTATTTTATTTGTGGGGGGATTTGGAGTGGGGATGGGGGGGCTATTTTATGTGTGGGGGGATTTGGAGTGGGGATGGGGGGCTATTTTATGTGTGGGGGGATTTGGAGTGGGGATGGGGGGCTATTTTATGTGTGGGGGGATTTGGAGTGGGGATGGGGGGCTATTTTATGTGTGGGGGGATTTGGAGTGGGGATGGGGTCTATTTTATGTGTGGGGCTGGGGATTTGGAGTGGGGATGGGGGTATTTAATATGTGTGGGGGGATTTGAGGGTACTGAAGAGTATGTATGTATGAGGAAACAGTATGGGGGATGGTTGCAGACAGTATGGGTGAATGGGTGAATGTATGTGGACACAGTATGGGGAGTCAGGGTTATGTGTGAGCAGACAGTATAGTGAGGGGGTAAATATATGAGGAGACAGTATGCTGAACAGGGGGGATGTGTGAGGAGGGAGGGGAATAGTGCAAGGTGACAGTATATTGCAGATATTTTTATTTAGGGGCATTATAATGACTCTTCTGTCTTTAAGGGCATCGTGCGGAGAGTTGGTGCAGAAGAGCGGAGAAGATGGAGGTCTGCAGAGACGGCTGTGGATGAGAAAACTCATCATGGGATTTTGACAAGATGAAGAAAAGGAGAACGACTCCAGAGACGACTTCATCTATAAGGTACCTGGATGTAAATATTATTTGTGAAATTGACTAATTCTCATGTCTTTATTTGTTAGGAGCATTAAAGGGGTTCTCCAGGTCTGTGTCACATAGAATGACTGCAGACTCAGCACAAACCTGGACAGCCCCTTTAATGCTCCTAACTAGTGTTGAGCGATACGATACCGCAAGTATCGGGTATCGGCCGATATTAGCTCTATCGGACTTTCGATACTTAGTTCCGATATTTTCGTCTTATCGGATACCGGAATCGGATTTGTCACTGTCACTGTCAGTGTCCGTCGGTCGGGTCTGTCAGGAGTCAGCGGCACTTACCTGGCAGAAGATCTCCGGCGGTCACGGGCTGGACTGCTTGATGGCCGCCATCATCTTTCCCCGGCGGTCACATGCAGTTTCTCGCGATAACTGCAGTGACTGCTGGGTAATCCCGGCCGTAAAGCAGTCAGTCCGATGACGTCACCGCCGGGGAAGCAGGTAATCAGCTGTGCTGCGTCGAGATAACAGGCTCTGCCTGTCATTGCGATGTAGCAGAGCTGGATCGTCGTGGGACTGTCGTTACTATGGACTGCGTCGGACAGGTGGTATACTGTTGGTTTGTTTTTTTTCTTTTTTTACAGGAGATCGATGGCGTCGCAGGAATGAGTGTATAATAAAATTAATGAAAACTGTGTTGTCTCTTTTATTTCATTAAAATACTTTTTTCTTGCTGTGTCTTTTTTTTTATACATTTAAAAACTTTGGGATTAATAATGGATCGGTGTCTTATTGACACCTCTCCATTATTAACCGGACTTATTCTCACCGTGCAATCAACGGTGACATTAACCCTTATTACCCCACTTGCCACCGCTACAGGGCAGTGGGAAGAGCCGGGTAAAGTGCCATAATTGGCACATCTTTTGATGCGCCAAATGTGGGGCTGCTGTAGCCTGGTATTATCAGGCTGTTGAGGGCCAAAATCCATGGGCCTTGACAGTCTTTTAATACCAGGCCGCAGCAGTCTGCATTTTACTTGGCTGGTTAACAAAAATAGGCGGACCCCTACGCCGTTTTTTTTTCGAGGGGATCCCCTATTTTTGTTAACCAGCCAAGCTAAGCAGACTGCTGTGGCCTGGTATTATCAGGCTGGCAAGGTCCATGGATATTGGATCCTTACCAGCCTGAAAAACCAGGCCTCAGCAGTCTGCTTCATCTGGCTGGTTAACAAAAAATAGGGGGGACCCCACGCCAAATTTTTTTCGAGGGGATCCCCTATTTTTGTTAACCAGCCAAGATATGCAGACTGCTGTGGCCTGGTATTATCAGGCTGGCAAGCAGGGTCGGACTGAGGCACCGGGACACCGGAGAAACCTACGGTGGGCCCCAGCTCCTGCGTGGTGGGCCCTGATTTGAAAGGATAGGTCGCGGGGCAGAGGGGGCGGTGGCCCTTGGGCCCGCACTCTGAGGGGGCCCACCCAGAGCTACGATACAGTTACATTCTGCGGCAGAGCAGGGAGAATCGCTCTCCCTGCTCTGCCGCCCAGAAGCTATGGGGCCTGAATAGGCGTTGGGGGGGCCCGGTGCCAGCAGTGGGCCCCCCACCCATCATCGGAGGGTCAGCTGTATCGGCATCCAGCCGATAAAGCTGACCGCATGGAGAGAGAAGGAGCGAGCGCTCCTTCTCTCCCATAATCCCCCTCTCAGCGTATGACAGCGGGCGCAATAACATCACCTGCCGGCGCCCGCTGCCAGACGCTGAGAGGGAGAACAGTGAGCAGCACAGGAGCCGGGAGGTGAGTTTTTTTTGATTTTTTTTTTAATGGGGGTGCAGTCGAGTCCTGGCTGGAGAAGTCGTCATGTCGGTGTGGGCCAGATGGAAAAGACATGAAAAGTGAACAATTCCATTAGAAAGAACATCAGCGGTAAGTCATTATCTGTACCTGTGCTGTAATCTATTATATGTTCTGTAGGACTGGTATTATTTAACAGACCATATGGCGGTAATATCAATATTGGTCTTTTTATATATAGATTATTTTGGCCAACAGCGCGGTCATTTGCTGAGGTTCTCTGATGATGGGCCCACTCAGAAGTTTTGCCCCCACTAAACCAAAACCCTAGCTACGCCTATGGCTCTCTCTCTAGTCTTTCTTTCTCGCTCTCTGTTCTTTCCTTCTCGCTCTCTGTTCTTTTTTCTCTCTGTTCTTTCTTTCTCTCTTTTCTTTCTTTCCTCTCTTTCTTTCTCTGTTTGTTCTTTCTCGCTGCTCTTTCTTTCTTTTCCTCAGTACCAGCCACTGTGCCCTCATTACCAGTCAGTGTGATCAGCAGTGCTAAATGGTTACGCTTGGGGCGAGGATATGGGTGTGATTAGCTGTGAAATGGGTGTTGTTGGGGCGTGGCCTAAAATTTTCAGCGGCCCGCAACACGCGCCGCAGCCTTTAATCCTCTTTCCTGTCTTCCAAATTTGGGAGGTATGCTGTATGACCTCCCTACAACTTCTGGCCATGCTCCTGATGAGCGCGACGGATGGTCTCGTGAGGGATCTCCTCCCACACCTGGACTAAAGCATCCACCAACTCCTGGACAGTCTGTGGTGCAACGTGGCATGGCCTAAAATTTTCTGCAGCATGCACAGCGTGCCACAGCCTTTGTCCCTCTTTCCCTTATTCAAAGGTTGGGAAGTATGATGTTGGGCCGCAAGAATATATTTTCTCTGGTGGGCCCAAGGTACTCCAGTCCGACGCTGCTGGCAAGGTCCATGTATGTTGGCTCCTTAACAGCCTTAAATACCATGCCTCAGCAGCAGGGGCGTACATATAAATCATGGGGCCCCATAGCAAAAGTCTGAATGTTCCCCACCCCCCCAAAAAAAAAACCCAGAGGCATTGTAAATGTAAAGTGCCAGCACAGTGAGGGAAGTTGAGTCGCACAGAGACAGGGGTTTTGGGGGTACTCGGCACCGATCACGTCGACTTCTATGGGGGATGTCACGAGTAGCACAGCTCGGTCCGTGACCTATGCGATCACTGGAATGTGGGATATTTCCAGGGGATGATAGAATGTTCGTGTAGTTTGTCGTGACGCCACCTGTAGTACCTGGTCAGGGTGTCCAGCGCTGCTGTGCAGGTCCTCTGTAAGGGATGGTGTAGTGCAGGTAGGTGAAAAGTCTTCTACAGGTAACACGCTATCCTTCCAGGGCAGATAGATGTGAGATAGAGCAATGGTGCAGAGTTATGTAGCAGAGTGGAGTATGCGACGTAGTAAGAAAGCAGGAAAGGAAACAATTCTTACTACAAAGACATGCAGCATAAGGCTGCCTCAACCCCTCCCATCCAACTAGCTACACCCTGTTCTAACCAGCCTGAGCTAGACCATCCCATTGGGTCCGCCTACACTCAGCTGGCATAGTGTACTGTTGAATGCAGTGGTTGGAGTCAATGGGGTGTTTCCTCCTTACCTGAGAGTAAGTTGTCACACCGCTGGGTGCGATGCAACATCTCTGTGGCGACTGGACCCTCGGGTGCTTCTGTCTTTTCACAAATGCCGGCTTTACCCGGCAATTGAATCAGAGGCTATTTTACTATGTAGAAGTGAATAAACTATAAATATATGTATATATATATGTCACAATGACATGTATATATATATATGTATTCTAAGTGTGTATATTTTGTGTTTACAAGGAAAGAAAGTGTTTTTTTAGTTGCGATATTTTGTTCCCATAGACTTACATGGGACTTCCGGTATCGGAATCGGATATCGCCGATATTTAGTGATATCGGCGATACTATTCCGATCCGATATTTTTAGATATCGAGCAGTATCGCTCAACACTACTCCTAACATAAATAAAAACATGAGAATTAGTCAATTTCTGAATTCTCACAGTGCGCATTGCACGCTGTTAGGATTTTGTCGTGCCGGTGATTTACATACATGCGGTCACATGCTGACTAGACATGTGTGGCCTCACTCAATGAAAATGAACGGAGCGAGGCCGGGCACGTCTAGTCGGAATGTGGCCAGAAGTATATAAATCACATGCTTGTTCTGACATGACCGTGTACTCTCGCCACCGGTAAGGAGAACCCTAAAGGTGTGCAGAGCATTAGTTGTGAGAATTCAGAAGCTGCAATGTCAGGATTCAGCTCTGCAGGTTCTAGCAGTCGTCACATGGACACTTCACTCATGCCATTTTCATACTTATGGTCCTGTGACAACGAGCTTCTCCTCCTGCTTCTCTCAGTTTTTCACTGAACATTGAGAGCATTAGGGAGAGCAGCTCGTCGGTACATGACTAAGTGTAAAAATCGCATGTGTGCGGGGGGGGGCGCCGAAACAAATTCTTGCCCCGGGTGCCAGAAAGCCTAGATACGCCTCTGGCCGCAACACACCGCCAGCCCCAGCCCCCGCGGACTGATCTCTGCAGTGCGGCGATTGGGTAGCGGCGCGCCGCGGCCATCTTCAGTCACGAGGAGGAGCTGAAGAGAGAGGAGAGAGCAGAGGCTGTGAGGCAGAGCTGCAGAGTCTCTGAGGTACTGTGTGTGTGAGCAGCTGCCTGAGCTGCGGCACTACCTGGGGCTGGCCTGGCCTGGAGACTATTTGGGCAGTATGTGCTAAGTTCTATTTGGGCAGTGAGTGTAGTATGTCACTGTATTATTTGGGGCTGGGCAGTGGGCCCTCAGCACTGTATGACAGTGTGAGCAGCTGCCTGAGCTGCGGCGCTGCCTGGGGCTGGCCTGGCCTGGAGACTATTTGGGCAGTATGTGCTAAGTTCTATTAGGGCAGTGAGTGTAGTATGTCACTGTATTATTTGGGGCTGGGCAGTGGGCCCTCAGCACTGTATGACAGTGTGAGCAGCTGCCTGAGCTGCGGCGCTGCCTGGGGCTGGCCTGGCCTGGAGACTATTTGGGCAGTATGTGCTAAGTTCTATTTGGGCAGTGAGTGTAGTATGTCACTGTATTATTTGGGGCTGGGCAGTGGGCCCTCAGCACTGTATGACAGTGTGAGCAGCTGCCTGAGCTGCGGCGCTGCCTGGGGCTGGCCTGGCCTGGAGACTATTTGGGCAGTATGTGCTAAGTTCTATTTGGGCAGTGAGTGTAGTATGTCACTGTATTATTTGGGGCTGGGCAGTGGGCCCTCAGCACTGTATGACAGTGTGAGCAGCTGCCTGAGCTGCGGCGCTGCCTGGGGCTGGCCTGGCCTGGAGACTATTTGGGCAGTATGTGCTAAGTTCTATTTGGGCAGTGAGTGTAGTATGTCACTGTATTATTTGGGGCTGGGCAGTGGGCCCTCAGCACTGTATGACAGTGTGAGCAGCTGCCTGAGCTGCGGCGCTGCCTGGGGCTGGCCTGGCCTGGAGACTATTTGGGCAGTATGTGCTAAGTTCTATTTGGGCAGTGAGTGTAGTATGTCACTGTATTATTTGGGGCTGGGCAGTGGGCCCTCAGCACTGTATGACAGTGTGAGCAGCTGCCTGAGCTGCGGCGCTGCCTGGGGCTGGACTGGCCTGGAGACTATTTGGGCAGTATGTCACTGTATTATTTGGGCACTGTATGAGGTATTATATGAGAACTATGTGATGATATTATTTGGGCACTGTATTGTTTGAGCATTATGTGACGGTATTATTTTGGCACTCTGTGACTGTATTATTTGGGCACTGTATTATTTAGGCACATTCAGTGCCAGGAGCCCTTCCTTCTTGCCTGCGGCTCCTTAGCTGCTGCAGAACCTCATTTTAAAGAGGGAAGGAGAGTGGAGTGGTTTTTGTGAAGCTATGAGGGGCTGCCTTGCTTCTGCAGAACTTGTTTTTGCCTAAAACCTTTTATGTGGAAAAAATTAATCACACCTGGATCCTGCAGTTCCTCCAGGACTACAAGTCCCAGCAGAACGTGGGGAGCAGTGATGTAATCCTTCAGCCTCTGACTAGCTATACCTCCCCCTTCTTTAAAAAGAGGTTCTGCAGCTGCGGAGGGAAGATATATGTATGAATCACAACCCAGCTGCTGCAGAACCTCTTGAGGGAATCCCATTCCGCAGGCTCGGGGGGTGTGGCTTCAAAATTGGGTGTGGCTTAAAAAGGGTGTGGCTTAAAATGGGTGTGGTTTACCGACGCACAAACACAGAACCTGTTGTTAAAAATTTGAATCCCACCCCTGAATATGGGGGAACTAGCGGTGGACATGGCAGACTGAGAGGGGGTTGGTGATCGTTGTGGTGGTGCTGGTGATGGCCTAGATTCAGTCTTTCTTTGCAAAAACATTGTGATTCCCTGACTACTTTAGCCTTGCGACGACACCTCAACATTTCTTCCTGGTGGTGTGCTAACCGGTGGGCTTACAGTGGGGGGAAGCGATGTAGCTTTGCTGGCTACCTTCAGTCGGAGCAGATGCACATGTGCTACCTGAGGTTTTGTAGCCTGTCCACGCTTGCAAGTGCATGGTATTTAAATGTCTAAGCATGCAACTGGTATTCAAATTTCTGAGATTTTTCCCTTGGCTAAAGGTCCTTCCGCACTTCTTACAGATAACCTTTGCCTCATCAATAGAATTTTGGTCAAAAAAGTGCCACACTGCACTCTTCCTACTATGGGAAAAATTTTCAGTGCTAGCACGCTGTGCTAATTTGACTGTCTGGACAAGCTGTCCTGCAACCCTTTTTGTTTTTTTAACACATTTTTGGACTTCTACGGGCCTGGCAGATAACCGCAGCTGCGCTGTCGATGCCTGCTGCGGATCCTCCTCCTCTTCTGAGCTATTGCCAGTGGCCTCCTCTTCCCCAAAGGATGCCAATCCGGATCAACAACTGGGTCATCCATCACCTCCTCTTCAATTTCATGTGCACCTTCCTCTGTGTCACTGTGTCAGGTGGCATAGTATGTTGGTAGGGGCACCTGAGTTTCATCTGGGTCAGATTCTGGCTCAGTAGACTGCGAGGGCAATGTAGTGCTCTGGGTGAATGTACCAGCAGAATCATCTAGCAGTGGCTGTGCATCAGTGCACTCCATGTCAGATTCATCTTGGACTGGGAAATTCAGAATTTGACTTGATAACCCAGGCATGGTATGTGAAAAGAGCTCCATGGAATAATCTGAAGTGTGGCCTGCCGCATCCTACACTTTTGGAGGGGGTGAAGGACAAAAGGAAAGGTGTTGTTCCTGACCAGGAGCCTGCTCTGACGACTCAGTGCTTGCATTTTTTGAAACTTCAGAAGAGGAGGCGATAGAGCTGGAGGCTGTTTCAGCAATGTAAGCCAAAACCTGTTCCTGATGCTCCGGCTTTAAAAGCGGTTTACCTACTCCCAGAAAAGAGAGCCTTCCAGGCCTTCTGGAGCCAGACATGGACGCAGGCTCAACTCCTCCTGCCTTAGGTGCTATTGTGCTTTTGGCACTACCAGCAGATACACCACCACCCCCATCAGTACCAGCTGGCCCCCAAGCCCACGTCCGCGGCCTCTTCCACCATACTTCCTCATGTTTGAGAAAATGTACCCAAAATACAAGCAGATATATGGTACTGTATCACAAGCGTACAGCTGTATACGGTGAAGAGGCAAATTTCAATCTTCGTATATATGTCAGGAGTCACAGACAGATGCTTTCAGGCACATTATGGATTAGACCAGAATATGCAAAGCAGAAAAAGGGTACTGTATCAGAAGATACCAGATGTATATAGTATTGGGGAAAATTGCAGTCTCGTATATATTTTAGGAGTCACACACAGACGCTCTCAGGCTCAGTATGGATTAGACCAGAATATAAGAATGAGAAAAAGGGTACTGTATCAGAAAATAACAGATGTATATAGTTTTGGGTAAAATTGCAATCTCCGTATATATTTCCAGAGTTACACACAGACGCTCTCAGGCTCAGTATGGATTAGACCAGAATATAAAAATGAGAAAAAGGTACTGTTTCTGAAGATACTAGGTGTATTTAGTAGAGGGGAAAATTGTAAATCTCCGTTTATATTTGCGAAGTCACAGACAGATGCTCTCAGGTTCAGTATGGTTTAGACCAGAATATAAAAAACAGAAAAAGGGTACTATATCAGAAGATACCAGGTGTATATAGTATAGGGGAAAATTGTAAATCTCCGTATATATTTCTGGAGTCACAGACGCTCTCAGGTTCAGTATGGATTAGACTAGAATATAAAAATGAGAAAAAGGCACTGTATCTGACAATACTAGGTGTATATAGTATAGGGGAAAATTGTAAATCTCCGTATATATTTCCGGAGTCACAGACAGACGCTCTCAGGTTCAGTATGGATTAGACCAGAATATAAAAAGCAGAAAAAGGGTACTATATCAGAAGATACAAGGTGTATGTAGCATTGGGGAAAATTGCAATCTCCGTATATATTTTAGGAGTCACACACAGACTAACTCAGGCTGAGTATGGATTAGACCAGAATATAAGAATGAGAAAAAGGGTACTGTATCAGAAAATACCAGATGTATATAGTATTGGGGAAAATTGCAATCTCCGTAAATATTTCCGGAGTCACACACAGACGCTCTCAGGCTCAGTATGGATAAGACTAGAATATAAAAATGAGAAAAAGGCACTATATCTAACAATACCAGGTGTATATAGTATATGGGAAAATTGTAAATCTCCGTATATATTTCCAGAGTCACAGACATGCTCTCAGGCTCAGAATGAATTAGACCAGAATATAAAACGTAGAAAAAGTGTACTGTATCAGAAGATACCAGGTGTTTATAGTATTGGGGAAAATTGCAATCTTGGTATATATTTCAGTAGTCACACACAGACGCTCTCATGCTCAGTATGGATTAGACCAGAATATAAAAATCAGAAAAAGGGTACTGTATCACAAGAAACCAGGTGTATATAGTATAGGGGAAAATTGTAAATCTCTGTATATATTTACAAAGTCACAGACAGACGCTCTCAGGCTCAGTATGGATTAGACCAGAATATAAAAAGCAGAAAGAGGGTACTGTATCAGAAGATACCAGGTGTATATAGTATTGGGAAAATTGCAATCTCCGTATATATTTCCTGAGTCACACACAGACGCTCTCAGACTCAGTATGGATTAGACCAGAATATAAAAATGAGAAAAAGGTACTGTATCTGAAGATTCCAGGTGTATATAGTATAGGGGAAAATTGTAAATCTCTGTATATATTTTCGGAGTCACAGACAGTTGCTCTCAGGCTCAGTATGGATTAGACCAGAATATAAAAAGCTTTAAAAGGGTACTATATAAGAAGAGACCAGGTGTTAGGGGCTGCGGAACGCACTAAATAAATATAAATAATAGGTGCGTTCGCAGCCCAGGGTCCACCGTGCAGGCAGAGCCTGCTGCTAGTAAGATGGCACTATATGGCGGTATAAGCAAACTCTGTTACTCCACAGAGTCGCTGACATAAATGCTGTGGCACTATATGGCGGTATGAGCGAACTCTGTTACTCCAAAGAGTCGCCAAGGTAGAGAGTGTGTCCTGTTAACCCCACAGGAGTACACAAATAACTGCAGAGCGGATAGCAGTCCGTGGTCATGCAGACAGCAAGGCAAACAACCAACTCCTCACCGGAGTAGCCGGTATTCTAGAGGCTATTTCAACCAAGCCCTGAACACGTGCATACAAAACTCCTCACCGGAGGAGCCTGTATTCTAGGGGCTTATTTCAGCCGAGCCCTAACCGCATGCATACATGACCACACTGGCGCAAAGCACCTAACAGGATTGATACTAACGCATGGCCGTGCGGTCATGCGCACCTTTTTTAGTAGCAGCTACAGGACCATTCAGAAAAGGACCAATGGGAAACTGCTTCTAGAACACAAACAGCTTCAGGACCTTCCTGGAGGACCAATGGGAATCGCTACTGTAACCGAGCATGTGACCCCTGATCTCCAATGGGAGATTTTGCCCTGGGCATGCTCAGATAGAGAAAGCGAGGACTTAGTTCCAGAGCTGCCTGCTCCAACACTGGTTATAATAGAGGAACCAGGAGAGGCAGCAACAAGCCTCTGCAAAGTATTAGACCGAGCGAGATGCTGGGACCGATGTCTCTGCTGAGCAGGCTCCACTGCGGCTGGAGATGGATGGGGGACCGCAGCGGGACTGGTTAGAGATTCCTCTTGTGCAGCAGCGAGAACTCGATCCCTAACACCTAGTTTTTATAGTATTGGGGAAAATTGCAATCTTCGTATATATTTCAGGAGTCACACACAGACGCTCTCATGCTCAGTATGGATTAGACCAGAATATAAAAATCAGAAAAAGGGTACTGTATCACAAGATACCAGGTGTATATTGTATGAGGGAAAGTTGTAAATCTCCGTATATATTTCCGGAGTCACAGACAGACGCTCTCAGGCTCAGTATGGATTAGACCAGAATATAAAAAGCAGATAAAGGGTACTGTATCTGAAGATTCCAGGTGTATATAATATAGGGGAAAATTGTAAATCTCCGTATATATTTCCTGAGTCACACACAGACGCTCTCAGGCTCAGTATGGATTAGACCAGAATATAAAAAGCAGAAAAAAGGGACCTGTTTTAGAAGCGTACAGCTGTATACAGTGTAGGGGAAATTGTAAATCTCCGTATATATTTCCGGAGTCACACACAGATAGCATATATTTGTCCGTGATACCAGCCGGTACACGGTAGTGTGTGAGAAGCGTACAGCTCTATACGGTGTGAGAAAAAAATTATCGCTCGGTAACTGTGCAGAAAAAAGAATAAACGTATTAGTGCTGTGTAAAAAGCAGTCTGCACAGCAGTGTACACACAGCAAGACAGCTAGCAGGCAGCCTAATAACCAGCGCTGCTGCACACAAGAAAATCCTCCCCTATCACTGGCAGGCAGCCTAATAACCAGTGAGGCCGCACACAAGAAAATCCTCCCCTGTCACTGCACACTAACTGTACAGCACAATTGCTATCAACACAAGCACATAAGAACTTCTCTTTCCAGCCCTAAACTCTCTCACTACTGATAAACAGCGTCAGCAACATCTCCCTACTGTTAAGATCGGCAGAAGTGAAATGGCGGACGGCGGTCAGGGCTTTTATAGCCACTGTGACGCCACACAAAGCAAGCCAATCACTGCAATGCCCTTCTCTAAGATGGTGGTGGACGCTGCCCATGTCATTTTGTTGCCAACAGTGTATGTCCTTGTTCATTGGCTGAGAAATGGCGCCTGCAAACATTATGGGAAAACTGACTTTGCCGCTCGGGTCACCAACCGCATGGCCGACTTCACGCTATGGTCGGGTTTTGCTCAGCGAAACTTGACTTTAGCGAAAGTCGGCAACTTATGAATCTGGCCGACCTGTTTCGCTCAACTCTACTCATTACTTATTTATAAGATTGCTATATATCTCTCATGGACATTGAAATTTTCATTAGTTCTAGCTATTATTACTAATTATTGTGCAGTCCATATATTGATGATACATTCTTTATATATATAAATTGTTTAATAAGCATTGAACCATACAAGCACTAACTGCATTTGTCCTGAGATTGATATAGAAAAAGAAAATTCTTTATCATATAATGTTTTGAACTATAAATATACCATTTTAGTAATGTTTCATTAATGTATCATTAATCTGGGTATAACTATCCCTGTGTTTTCCCACTATTGACAAAAAAAATTACATTTTTTTTAACCCCTGTACTCACGAGGGTTGTTTGCATGTTAACGACAGGTCCAATTTTTACAATTCTGAACACTGTCTCTTTATGAGGTTATAACTCTAGAACGCTTCAATGCATCTTCGCGATTCTGAGAATAATTTCTCGAGACATATTCTACTTCATGGTAGTGGTAAAATTTCTTCGCTATAGCTTGCGTTTATTTATGAAAAAAATTGAAATAAGGCAAAAATTTTGAATTTTTATACCCTTAAAACAGAGAAATATGTCACACAAAGTAGTTGCTAAATAACATTTCCCACAAGTCTACTTTACATCAGCACAATTTTGGAACCAATTTTTTTTTGTTGCGAAGTTATAAGGGTTAAAATTTGACCAGTGATTTCTCATTTTTACAACACCATTTTTTTTTAGGCATAACATCACATTTAAAGTCACCTTGAGGGGTGAATATGGTAGAAAATATCTAAAAGTGACACCATTCTAAAAACGGCACCCTCAAGATGCTCAAAACCACATTCAAGAAGTTTATTAACCCTTCAGGTGCTTCACAGGAATTTTTGGAATGTTTAAAAAAAAAGAACATTTAACTTTTTTGCACAAAATATTTACTTCAGATCCAATATTTTTTTTTACCAAGGGTAACAGGAGAAATTGGACTCTAAAAGTTGTTGTGCAATTTTTTCTGAGTACGCTGATACCCGATATATGAGGGGAACCACTGTTTGGGCACACGGCAGAGCTTGGAAGGGAAGGAGCGCCGCTTGACTTTTTCAACGCAGAATTGGCTGGAATTGAGATCGGACGCCATGTTGCATTTGAAGAGCCCCATATGCGCCTAAACAGTGGAAACCTCCACAAATGACACCATTTTGTAAACTAGACCCCTCAAGGAACTTATCTAGATGTGTGGTGAGCATTTTGAACCCCAATGGCTTCACAGAAGTTTATAACGTAGAGCCATAAAATTCAAAAATCATATTTTTCCCACAAAAATGATCTTTTCACCCCTAATTTTTATTTTCCCAAGGGTAAAAAGACCATAACATTTATTGTGCAATTTTTCCTAAGTACGCTGATACCCGATATGTGGGGGTAAAGCACTGTTTGGGCGCATGGCAGAGCACGGAGCGGAAGGAGTGCCGTTTAACTTTTTCAACGCAAAATTGGTTGGAATTGAGATTGGACGCTATGTTGCGTTTGAAGAGCCCCTGATGTGCCTGAACATTGAAAAGCCCCACAAGTGACTCCATTTTGTAAACTAGACCTGCCAAGGAACTTTTCTGGATGGGTGTTGATAACTTTGAACCCCCTGGTGTTTCACTAAAGTTTATAAAACCCGAGCATGAAAATAAAAAAATCATATATTTTTCACAAACATGATGGTTTAGTCCCCAATTTTTTGCTTTCCCAAAAGTAACAGGAGAATTTGGATCGCAAAAGTTGTTGTCCGATTTGTCCTGAGTACGCTGATACCCCATATTTGGGAGAAAACAACTGTATGGGCACACGTCGGTGCTCGGAAGGGATGTAGTGACTTTTGGAATGTAGACTTTGATGGAATGGTCTGTGGGCATCATGTCTCCTTTGGAGAGCCCCTGATGTGCCTAAACAGTGGAAACCTCCCACTAGTGACCTCATTTTGGAAACTAGATCCCCCAAAAAATTTATCTAGATGTGTGGTGAGCACTTTGAGCGCCCAAGTGCTTCAGAGTTTATAACGACCGGGCGTGAAAATAAAAAAAAATCATATTTTTTTCACAAACATTATATTTTAAACCCCAATTTTTTTATTTTCCCAAGAGTAACAGGAGAAATTGGACCCCAAAAGTTGTTTTCCAATTTGTCCTGAGTATGCTGATACCCCATATGTGGGAGAAAAACTACTGTATATGCACACGTTGAGGCTCGGAAGGGAAGTAGTGACTTTTTGGAATGCATACTTTGATGGAATGGTCTGCGGGCATCATGTCACGTTTGGAGAGCCCCTGATGTGCCTAAACAATGGAAACCCACTCAAGTGACCCCATTTTGGAAACTAGCTAGACCCCCAAGGAACTTATTTACAGTGGTGGCCAAAAGTATTGGCACCCCTGCAATTCTGTCAGTGTCTTCCTGAAAATGATTGCAATCACAAATTATTTGCTATTTTTATCTTCATTTAATTTGCTTGCAAGGAAAAAACACAAAAGAGAATGAAGCAAAAATAAAATCCTTGATCATTTCACACAAAACTCCAAAAATGGGCCAGACAAAAGTATTGGCACTCTCAGCCTTTGGCCAAAATAACTGCGAACAACTGCTTCCGGTAACCAACAATGAGTTTCTTACAATGCTCTGATGGAATTGTAGACCATTCTTCTTTGTCAAACTGCTCCAGGTCCCTGATATTTGAAGGGTGCCTTCTCCAAACTGCCATTTTAAGATCTCTCCACAGATGTTTCATGGGATTCAGGTCTGGACTCATTGCTGGCCACCTTAGAAGTCTCCAGTGCTTTCTCTCAAAACATTTTATAGTGCTTTTGGAAGAGTGTTTTGGGTCATTGTCCTGCTGGAAGACCCATGACCTCTGAGGGAGATCCAGTTTTCTTACACTGGGCCCTACATTATGCTGCAAAATTTGTTGGTAGTCTTCAGACTTCATTAAGCCATGCACAAGGTCAAGCAGTCCAGTGACAGAGGCAGCAAAGCAACCCCAAAACATGAGGGAACCTCAGCCATGTTTGACTGTAGGGACCGTGTTCTTTTCTTTGAATGCCTCTTTTTTTCCTGTACACTCTATGTTGATGGTTTTTCCCAAAAAGCTCGATTTTGTCTCATCTGACCAGAGAACATTCTTCCAAAACGTTTTAGGCTTTCTCAGGTAAGTTTTGGCAAACTCCAGCCTGGCTTTTTTATGTCTCGGGGTAAGAAGTAGGGTATTCCTGGGTATCCTACCATACAGTCCCTTTTCATTCAGACGCCGACGGATAGTACGGGTTGACACTAGTGTTGAGCATTCCGATACCGCAAATATCGGGTATCGGCCAATATTTGCTGTATCGGAATTCCGATTCTGAGTTCCGATATTTTTGTCATATCGGATACCGGAATCTGAGTTTTCCGGCAAAGTCTATGGGGAGTTCCTGTGTCGCTGAACGAAGTACGTGACACAGGAACTTCCCGAAACTGTCACTGTCAGTGTTGGTCGGGTCTGTCAGGTGTCAGCGACTCAGCAGCACTTACCTGGCAGAAGATCACCGGCGGTTACGTCCATCCATCAATCCAGGCCGGCCATTACCCTCTCCCTGGCGGTCATGTGCAGCATCTCGCGATAACTGCAGTGACTACCGGGTACTTGGTAATCTCGGCCAGCTGTACTCACGCGACAGCTGGCCGTAAACCAGTCCGGATGATGTCATCGCCGAGGAAGCCGCAATGGTAAGCAGCTCTGCTCTATGTGGATGTCAGGATCAGTCTGTCATCCAGATGTAGCAGAGCTGGACTCGTCGTGGGACACTCATGATTTTGGACTGCGTCGGACAGGGAGTATTTGTGTTGCTTTGTTATTTTTGTCTTTTTACAGAGAATGATGGTGTCGCAGGAATGAGAGTGCAATAAAAATAATGAAAACTGTATGGTGTTTAATTTCATTAAAAGACTTTTTTCTGGCTGTGTCTTTTTTAAAAATTTACAAACTATGATTTATAATGGATCGGTGTCGTATTGACGCCTCTCCATTATTAACCGGGCTTATTGTCACCGATCGATCAAAGGTGACACTAACCCCTTATTACCCCACTTGCCAAAGCTACAGGGCAAGTGGGAAGAGCCGGGTAAAGTGCCACAATTGGCGCATCTTTGGATGCGCCATTTGTGGGGCTGCTGCAGCCTGGTATTTTTAGGCTGTTGAGGGCCAAAATCCATGGCCTTGACAGTCTTTTAATACCAGGCCACAGCAGTCTGCATTTTACTTGGCTGGTTAACAAAAATAGGGGGATCCCCACGCCATTTTTTTTTTCGTGGAGATCCCCTATTTTTGTTAACCAGCCAAGCTGAGCAGACTGCTGTGGCCTGGTATTATCAGGCTTGCAAGGTTCATGGATATTGGATCCTTATCAGCCTGAAAAACCAGGCCTCAGCAGTCTGCTTCATCTGGCTGGTTAACAAAAATGGGGGGACCCCACGCCATTTTTTTTTCAAGGTGATCCAGTATTTTTGTTTATCAGTTCACTTCAGGTCAGCTGGGATTCCCTCTGACGTCACTGATGCTGTGGGTGTCCCTGCCTGACCTGAAGTGAAAGTGGGAAGCAATCAATTATGCTAACCACTTCCTCTCCTGTCAGACAGGAGAGTAGATGATTCAGTCGGGGGTTTACTGCAAGGCTGTCAGCATTAGCTGCGGTCTCTGCAGTAAACATTAACCCTTTCAGAAGGATTACATCGGGGGACCTGACTGAACATCGGATAGGTAAGAATAATGTTGCTTTATTATTTTATTTTTATTACAGGTGAACAAGGGCTTCGCAAGGAATGGCAGTAAAATAAAATATGGTCAAAAACTGTGTGTTTATTTCATTAAAATGCATTTTAATTAAAGTGTGTGTGTTTTATTTTTATTTCATACAATAGGATTAATAATTGATAGTTGTCTAATTGACAGCTCTCAATTATTAACCTGGCTTAAAGTCACCTTTCAATAGCAAGGTGGCTTTAACCCCTCATTAGCCCATTTGCCACATCTACAGGGCAATGGGAATAGACAGGCAAAGTGCCAGAAAGGGCAAATCTAATTATAGATTTGCCTTTTCTGGGGTATCTGGGGGCAGATGTTAGTAGCCAGGGGGGGGCCAAAAATAATGGTCCCTCTCTGGGCTATTATTATCTGCCCCCACTCACTGGCTTTGTCTGTCTGGTTGAGAAAATAGGGCGGGAGCCCATGCATTTTTTTTCAACAATTTTACACCTCATATATATATATACATGTCACTGAATTTGTGACACACATATATATATATATATATATATATATATATTATATATATTTATATTTATAGTACATACACTTCTACATAGTATAATAGCCGCTAATTCAATTGCCGGCTTTTGTGAAAATACAGAACCCGACATGAAATGACACATGGTTTACATAGAGGTAACCATGTAATTTCATGTAGTTTGATATATTGTTTTCACTAACAATTACATGAGTGTATGTGTGCAAAATTCATATAAAAAAATTTTGTTTTTTTTACAACGAATTTACACCTTTAATTAACCCCTACATGTGTCAAATTTTGCACACATACACTCATGTAATTGTTTGTGAAAACCATATATCAAACTACATGAAATGACATGGTTAACTCTAAGTAAACCATATGTCATTTCATGTCGGGTGGTTCTGTATTTTCACAAAAGCCGGCATTACCCGGCAATTGAATCAGAGGCTATGTTACTATGTAGAAGTGTATGAACTATGAATATATGTATATATATGTCACAATGACATGTTTATATATATATTTATATGTATTCTATGTGTGTATATCTAGTGTTTACAAGGAAAGAAAGAGGTTTTTTTAGTTCCGATATTTCTGTCCCATTGACTTGCATTGGGTTTCCGGTATCGGATCGGCGATACCCGATACTTTTTGAGTATCGGGCCGATCCAATCCGATCCGATATATTAGGATATCGGGCAGTATCGCTCAACACTAGTTGACACTGTTGTACCCTCGGACTGCAGGGCAGCTTGAACTTGTTTGGATGTTAGTCGAGGTTCTTTATCCACCATCCGCACAATCTTGCGCTAAAATCTCTCATCAATTTTTCTTTTCCTTCCACATCTAGGGAGGTTAGCCACAGTGCCATGGGCTTTAAACTTCTTGATGACACTGCGCACGGAAGACACAGGAACATTCAGGTCTTTGGAGATGGACTTGTAGCCTTGAGATTGCTCATGCTTCTTCACAATTTGGTTTCTCAAGTCCTCAGACAGTTCTTTGGTCTTCTTTCTTTTCTCCATGGTCAATGTGGTACACACAAGGACACAGGACAGAGGTTGAGTCAACTTTAATCCATGTTAACTGGCTGCAAGTGTCATTTAGTTATTGCCAACACCTGTTAGGTGCCACAGGTAAGTTACAGGTGCAGGTGATTACACAAACTAGAGAAGCATCACATGATTTTTCAAACAGTGCCAATACTTTTGTCCACCACCTTTTTTAGGTTTGGTGTGGAATTATATCCAATTTGGCTTTAGGTCATTTCTTTTTGTGTTTTTTCATTGAAGACAAATAAATGAAGATAATACCAAAGAATTTGTGTTTGCAATCATTTTCAGGAAGAAACTGAGTATTATCTGACAGTATTGCAGGGGTGCAAATACTTTTGGCCACCACTGTAGGTGTGTGGGGAGAACTTTGAACCCCCAAGTTCTTCACAGAAGTTTATAACATAGAGCCATAAAAATAAAAAATTATATTTTTATCACAAAAATGATATTTTTGCTACTAATTTTTTATTTTCCCAAGGGTAAAAGAAGAAATTGGACTCCAAGAGTTATTGTGCAACTTGTCCTGAGTAATTTGATACCCCATATGTGGGGATAAACCACTGTTGAGATCAGATGCTATTTCACATTTGGAGAGCCCCTGATGTGCCTAAACTGTAGAAACACCCCAATTCTAACTCCAATCCTAACCCCAACACACTCCTAACCCTAATCCCAACCCTAAAAATAACCCTAATCACAAACCTAACTCTAACACACTCCTAACGCTAATCCCAACCCTAACCAAAACACTAGCCATAAACCTAACCCTAACACACCTCTAACCCTAACCCTAACAGGAAAATGGAAATAAATACATTTTTTAAATTTTATTTTTTCCTTGGGGGGGTTTGATTTACTATTTATAGCGGGTTTTTATGTTTGGCAGCTGTCACATGCTAAAAGATGCTTTTTATTGCAAAAAATAGTTTTTGTATCACCACATTTTGAGAGCTACAATTTTTCCATATTTTGGCCCACAAAGTCATCTGAGCTCTTATTTTTTGCAGGACAAGCTGTTGTACCATTGGTACCATTTTTGGGTACATGACATTTTTTGATCGCTTTTTATTACGATTTTTGTGAGGCAGAATGAACAAATGCCAGCAATTCATGAATTTCTTTGGGGGGGCGTTTATACCATTCTGCGTGTGATAAAATTGATAAAGTAGTTTTATTCTTTGGGTAGTATGATTACAGCGATACCTCAGTTATATCATTTTTTTAGGTTTTGGTGCTTTTATACAATAAAAACTATTTTACATAAAAAATAATTATTTTGCATTGCTTTTTCTGCGAGCTATAACTTTTTTATTATTTTGCTGATGATGCTGTATGATGGCTTGTTTTTTGCAGGACAAGATGACGTTTTCACCGGTACCATGATTGTTTATATCTGTCTTTTTGATTGCATGTTATTTTATAGGGTGGGTCGTTACGGACACGGCGATACTAAATATGTGTACTTTTATTGTTTTTTTTATTTACATAATAATAATGTGTTTATTGGGAAAATATATATTTTTTTATTTATTTAGGGATTTTTTAAAAATATTTTTACACATGTTGTTTTTTTTTTTTACATTTTTACATTGTCCCAGAGTGGGACATTACTATATAATGTCAGATCGCTGATCTGACAGTTTACAGAGCACTGACAAGCCACCTCCCTGGAGGACCAGGAAGGACCCCGTGGCCATCCGGGGTCCTGCAGGGAGGAGGCCCTCGGAACAACGCTATCACATCGCGTTGTTCTGAGTGTCTCAGGGAAGCACTCAGGGAGCCCCCTCCCTGCGCCATGCTTCCCTAGGCCACGGAACACTGTGATCATGTTTGATCGCAGTGTGCCGGGGGTTAAAGTGCCGGGAGTGGTTCGTAACGGCACTTGGCACTTAGTGCCATGTGTCAGCTGTGAAAATCAGCTGACACCCGGCTGCAATCAGCTGTGCTCCCCCCGTGAGCGCAGTTGATCACATAAACGTACTATCCGGTCACTGGGACTTAAGGCCTAGGTCACCTGGACGGGCTAGTACGTCATATGGTAGAAAGGGGTTAAAAAATGTATGTTTACTATATGTTTCAATAAAAATCGTGACTTTTTAAATTTCATTGAGCATATGCTTTTGTCTCTGTATTTAGGTGTAGTTATAGTTTGGAAGTGCCATCTAAATTTCTAGGCCATTTTTTGTTGTAGAAAATAGTGATTGTTCCTTTAATGACAGGTGACTGACAGCTGTGTGCCTAAGGTTGTGAAAAAACAGGTTACAAGAAGGGAAGGCAACTTACAACATGAGGAGGAAAAAACATAGTCAAGTTGGAAGGAATAATAGGTTTGGTGTTTGACGTGTACGTGGGTTAGGTGTTAATGTTAATGAAAACTCAATTGAACAAATACCGTCTCGTCCATATCCAAAGACCACTGACAGCATCTGTTATTGGACGGGCTGCTCGACTCCCTTTTTTGGCAGCCACTCAGCGATACACACTGTAGATGAGTCTCAAGAAGAGCATGTGTTCCAGTGGATGGCAAGCAATGCATCAAGGGGTCTCTACTTCTCTTACTTCACGTTAACATCACACACACAGTACAAACCTGAGAGGTGGCATCGCAATCACCCCTGCTTCCCACTGCATCACAAATTTCCAAACTGACTGTGGGGAATCACAAATGGGCCATTCTGCAAAGCTGTTCACTCATTCTATTCCATATAGATCAGAGGTCTGCTGCCAAGAATCACAGAATCCAGAGGAGGAAAGCATCTCAACCGATGCCCAAATTTTTTTCAAGTTGAATCCGGGGTCGGAAGAAGTAGGGTCCGAGCAGAATCCAGACCCTCATCACCAGACAATAACCACCAAGAGTGGAAGTAATCCTCTTGAGACTCAGATAAGAAGCGCATGTGGAATGTACTGTGGTGTTAGGGCAGGAAGAGGAAGAGGGTTACTCTCAGAGTGAGGAGTGTGAGAACAAGGAAGATGACGTCAAGGTTGGAGATCTTACTTCGTGTGAACCCCTTAGGTACTTAGCCGAGTAGCTCAGCAGAGGAGGTGTAGGAGGAGGAAGTTGAGAAAATTACATTGCGGCTTCCTACACAGGCACAAAGTGATGGAACTTACCAAGCACTGCATCCTCAGCACCAACTCTGGCTGTGCAGTTTGCAGGGGTTGTTAAGGGTTGCATAGCTTGGATCTTTTTTGAAACCGCAAAGGATGACCAAACACGTTATCTGTCAAATTTGCAAAAAAAACTCAGAGGCAAAAATTGCAATAATTTGACAACTTCATGCATGAACTGGTACATGCACGTTCGACATGCCTTAGTGTGTGAATCTCATTGAGCTAAAATGCGGACTAGCAGGCCTTGTAAACCATGGACTTAGTGTGTGAATCTCATTGAGCTAAAATGCGGACTAGCAGGCCTTGTAAACCATGGGCAGTGTCATCAACCCAATCTGCTGCTTCTTCCTTCTCCATCACCATGCCAAGTCTTCTTACACAGGTCTACATCATCAGAAACTCCACTTCTTTAACCCCTATAGTTGGGGTGAGTGAGAGCCTGTCAGCTGTTATGGAAGTGGACCTGACTGCTGCTTTTGTGTCACATAGTACAACACATCTTTCTCATTCCATCATATCATCTCCCCCTGCACCTCACTCACAGTCCAGCAGTTTGTCCTGTTCTTTGTACTCCACTCTCTCAGCACAGCAGCAAGCCCTCGGTCCTGCTGTTATAACCAAGTAAAAGAATGATTCCTCCTACCCCTGCCAAAGCTAAGAGCTTATACTCCGGCATCTCCATTCTGTTGGCCACGGAAATGCTGACTTTCTGCATGGTAGATAGAGACGGTTTCCGAAAGCTGATGGCTATCACCATCACCCAGCTCCAGTTGCCCAGTCACCATTACTTCTGTAAGAATGAGGTGCCTGCGCTACAGCAGTATGTTGCAAACATCACTACCCATCCCTGAAGAAATCTATGTCTGTTAGGGTGCATTTCACCACTGACACCTGGACGAGCAAACATGGGCCAAGGGCATTACATCTCACTGACTGGGCACTGAGTGACTCTGGTGGCATTGGGGGCAGGTGGTCAAGGAGCTGCAACACAAGTCATTGAATCCCCAAGGCTTGAGGGAAAAACCTCTGCATCTAACACTTTCTCCACTGCCTCTGGCTCCTCCACCTCCTATAGGGCCTCCTCCTGGGTCCTCAACGTCTCCATTAATCAGACACACGTTCCAACAGTGCAGATAGAATCTCCCACGTCTCCATACTGCGCAGCCATTGCTCACTGCTATCAGGAAATATTTAAATTAATATGCCTTGGAGATCTCAGTCACACAGCTCAAGAGTTGTGGACAGGTATCTAGGCCAATTTAGGGCAATCGCTGTCTCCACTAAACCTGGAGTCAGGTAAAGCCGTGTGTGATAATGGTGCAAACCTGGTGGCGGCCTTATGCCGGGGAAACTTCACACACGTGCCTAGCATGACTCAAGTCCTCAACCTGGTGGTACAGCAATTTCTCCGCCACTATCATGGCCTACATGTACTGCTGCAGAAATAATGGTCACTGTGTACGACACTGTGGTATTACACTTTGCACATGTTGCAGCAACTGTGGCAGCAGCAATGAGCCCTGATATAGTATGTCCTTTTGCATAGCCTGGGCGAACACTTTCCAGATGTGGTGCAAATCATGCTTGCGGAGAGGGCATTGAAGAAGGAAATTTGCTTCTTTCTGCACAGCTTTGAAATGGCTACTAAGATGGTTAGCACTGACAATGCCATCATCAAAATCACTATTCCGGTCATCTACATACTGGAGCACACTTTGAAAGACTGCGTGAGGAGTTGGTGGTCTCAGAGGAAGAAGTGGAAGCAGAGGATGAAGTGGAAGAGATAGCAATATCTCAAATTTCCAGACTGTCATTGCACAGGAGGGTGCCACGGGAGGGTGGCTTAAAGTGATCGAGAACAAACTTTTAGTGAAGGTGAAGGAGCTGAGGAGGAGGAGGAGGACAAGGTTATGGATGCACAACAGTCAGCATGTCCATGGTAGGCAGGAGGGGATGGAGGAAGAGAGCCTTGAGTGTTACCCCGCCATAAGCATACCATGGACTTAAACCTCATGGAAGCGCCCGACACATGAGCATCTTCTTGCTGCATTATCTTCTACAAGATGCCTGCATTCTTAGCATTAGAATGCGTGCATGCTGGAGAATCAAAACATGGTTGTAGACAATTATAAGAATAATTTTCCCTAAGACAGCAGTGAGGCACAAAGTGTGCATCCCAGTTGTAGTCATCCAACCTCTGGAACGTCAAGCTTTCATTGCAAAGCATTAGTAGCAAGTAAGTGGCAAAAGCAATTCCTGTGAGTTGTTTCACACATTTTTTAGATTTGCCTGTGCACCAGCAGAACAGAGTACAAGTCTGACACATTGCAAACTACTGGAGAGGATGATGTAATAGTATCTGAAGCTCAATATCAATGCCATCGGGGGGGTTCGACCCTTTTAAATTTTGGCCTTCAAAAATGGAAAAGTGGCCTGAGCTCACCAGTCGAGCCATGGATGTTATGTCATGCCCGACAGCCAGAGTTCTCTTCAGAATGAGTCTTCAGCGATGTTGGTGACGTCCTGATGGATAAGTGCATCCGGTTGACCGCTAAAAATGTAGACTGCATAACTGTCATTAAAATGAACATGTGATGAATATGCAATGACTTATATCCCAGTCGCAGACTAGGCGATGGTGTCATTTTTAGTGTCATGAATTGATATTATCCTGCGTGATAAAAGACAGAAAAACCTGACTGGCACATCCAGACTAATATGAACTAGGTGCAAACCAAGGGGAGCTACCCCCATGCAAAACATACGAAAAAAGGCTGCACTCAAGCATACTAACGCATGACAACATAGAATACATGAAATTTTGAATAGCAATATGGCTTTGGAGTATAAGGAAAGATTTGAGACGCTTAATATAAACATTTGGCCAAACATTTTAAAGCCCACCAACCATCTTCAAGGTGGTCTGAATTCTGGTGAGTCCCTGACCTAATGTGAACATACCTCTATTAGGCTGATATCTGAATTTCTGGGTGAATATGCACCTCTGACCGTAATGCCTGCAATTATGGGTAAAGTAGGGACCTGGTGTAATTAAAATCACCACCTGGTGGGGCGGAGTGCTCGGTCAGTAAGCTAACATTCAAAAGACAAAAAAACCTGACAGGCACATCCAGACTAATGTGAACTAGGTGCAAACCAAGGGGAGCTACCCCCATGCAAAACATACGAAAAAAGGCTGCACTCAAGCATACTAACGCATGATAACATAGAATACATGACATTTTGAATAGCAATATGGCTTTGGAGTATAAGAAAAAATTTGAGACGCTTAGTATAAACATTTGGCCAAACATTTTAAAGCCCACCAACCATCGTCAAGGTGGACTCAATTCTGGTGAGTCCCTGACCTAATGTGAACATACCTCTATTAGGCTGATATCTGAATATCTGAGTGAATATGCACCTCTGTCAGTAATCCCTGCATTTATGGGTAAAGTAGGGACCTGGTGTAATTAAAATCACCACCTGGTGGGGCGGAGTGCTCGGTCAGTAAGCAAGCATTCAAAAGACAAAAAAACCTGACTGGCACATCCAGACTAAAGTGAACTAGGTGCAAACCAAGGGGAGCTACCCCCATGCAAAACATACGAAAAAAGGCTGCAATCAAGCATACTAACACATGACAACATAGAATACATGAAATTTTGAATAGCAATATGGCTTTGGAGTATAAGGAAAAATTTGAGACCCTTAGTATAAACATTTGGCCAAATATTTTAATGCCCACCAACCATCGTCAAGGTGGTCTCAATTCTGGTGAGTCCCTGACCTAATGTGAACATACCTCTATTAGGCTGATATCTGAATTTCTGGGTGAATATGCACCTCTGTCAGTAATGCCTGCATTTATGGGTAAAGTAGGGACCTGGTGTAATTAAAATCACCACCTGGTGGGGGCAGAGTGCTCGGTCAGTAAGCTAACATTCAAAAGACAAAATAACCTAACTGGCACATCCAGACTAATGTGAACTAGGTGCAAACCAAAGGGAGCTACCCCCATGCAAAACATACGAAAAAAGGCTGCACTCAAGCACACTAACGCATAACAACATAGAATACATGAAATTTTGAATAGCAATATGGCTTTGGAGTATAAGGAAAAATTTGAGACGCTTAGTATAAACATTTGGCCAAACATTTTAAAGCCCACCAACCATCGTCAAGGTGGTCTCAATTCTGGTGAGTCCCTGACCTAATGTGAACATGCCTCTATTAGGCTGATATCAGAATTTCTGGGTGAATATGCACCTCTGTCAGTAATGCCTGCATTTATGGGTTAAGTAGGGACCTGGAGTAATTAAAATCACCACCTGGTGGGGGCGGAGTGCTCGGTCATTAAGCAAACATTCAAAAGACAAAAAAACCTGACTGGCACATCCAGACTAATGTGAACTAGGTGCAAACCAAGGGGAGCTACCCCCATTCAAAACATACGAAAAAAGGCTGCACTCAAGCATAGTAACGCATGACAACATAGAATACATGAAATTTTGAATAGCAATATGGCTTTGGACTATAAGGAAAAATTTCAGACGCTTAGTATAAACAATTGGCCAAACATTTTAAAGCCCACCAACCATCGTCAAGGTGGTCTCAATTCTGGTGAGTCAATGACCTAAGGTGAACATCAGCCTAATAGAGGTATGTTCACATTAGGTCAGGGACTCACCAGAATTGAAACCACCTTGACGATGGTTGGTGGGCTTTAAAATGTTAGGCCAAATGTTTATACTAAGTGTCTCAAATTTTTCCTTATACTCCAAATCCACATTGCTATTCAAAATTTCATGTATTCTATGTTGTCATGCGTTAGTATGCTTGAGTGCAGCCTTTTTTGTAAGTTTTGCATGTGGGTAGCTCCCCTAGGTTTGCACCTAAATCTCATTAATCTGGATGTGCCAGTCAGGTTTTTTTGTCTTTTGAATGTTAGCTAACTGACCGAGCACTCTGCCCCCACCAGGTGGTGATTATAATTACACGAGGTCCCTACTTTACCCATAAATGCAGTCATTACTGACAGAGGTGCATATTCTCCAGAAATTCAGATATCAACCTAATAGAGGTATGTTCACATTAGGTCAGGGACTCACCAGAATTTAGTTCACCTTGACGATGGTTGGTGGGCTTTAAAATGTTTGGCCAAATGTTTATACTAAGCGTCTCAAATTTTTCCTTATACTCCAAAGCAATATTGCTATTCAAAATTTTAAGTATTCTATGTTGTCATGCGTTAGTATGCTTGAGTGCAGCCTTTTTTCGTATGTTTTGCATGGGGGTAGCTCCCCTTGGTTTGCACCTAGTTCACATCAGTCTGGATGTGCTAGTCAGGTTTTTTGTATTTTGAATGTTAGCTTACTGACCGAGCACTCCACCCCCACCAGGTAGGGGATTTTAATTACATCATATCCCTACTTTACCAATAAATGCAGGCATTACTGAGAAGAGGTGCATATTCACCCAGAAATTCAGATATCAGCCTAATAGAGGTATGTTCACATTAGGTCAGGGACTCACCAGAATTGAGACCACCTTGACGATGGTTGGTGGGCTTTAAGATGTTTGGCCAAATGTTTATACCAGTGTCTCAAATTTTTCCTTATACTCCAAATCCACATTGCTATTCAAAATTTCATGTATTCTATGTTGTCATGCGTTAGTATGCTTGAGTGCAGCCTTTTTTGTATGTTTTGCATGGGAATAGCTCCCCTTGGTTTGCACCTAGTTCACATTAGTCTGGATGTGCCAGTCAGGCTTTTTTGTCTTTTGAATGTTAGCTTACTGACCGAGCACTCCGCCCCACCAGTGGTGATTTTAATTACACCAGTCCCTACTTTACCAATAAATGCAGGCATTACTGACAGAGATGCATATTCACCCAGAAATTCAGATATCAGCCTAATAGAGGTATGTTCACATTAGGTCAGGACTCACCAGAATTGAGCCACCTTGACGATGGTTGGTGGGCTTTAAAATGTTTGGCCAAATGTTTATACTAAGCGTCTCAAATTTTTCCTTATACTCCAAAGCCATATTGATATTCAAAATTTCAAGTATTATATGTTGTCATGCTTAGTATGCTTGAGTGCAGCCTTTTTCGTATGTTTTGCATGGGGGTAGCTCCCTTGGTTTGCACCTAGTTCACATTCAGTTGGATGTGCCAGTCAGGTTTTTTTGTTTTTGAATGTTAGCTTACTGACCGAGCACTCCCCCCCACCAAGGGGGGATTTTAATTACATCAAGTCCCTACTTTACCCATAAATGCAGGCATTACTGACAGAGGTGCATATTCACCCAGAAATTCAGATATCAGCCTAATAGAGGTATGTTCACATTAGGTCAGGGACTCACCAGAATTGAGACCACCTTGACGATGGTTGGTGGGCTTTAAAATGTTTGGCCAAATGTTATATAAGTGTCTCAAATTTTTCCTTATACTCAAAGCCAATTGCTATTCAAAATTTCATGTATTCTATGTTGTCATGCGTTAGTATGCTTGAGTGCAGCCTTTTATGTATGTTTTGCATGGGTATAGCTCCCTTGGTTTGCACCTAGTTCCATTAGTCTGTATGTGCCAGTCAGGTTTTTTGTCTTTTGAATGTTAGCTTACTGACCGAGCACTCCGCCCCACCAGGTGGTGATTTTAATTACACCAGGTCCCTACTTTACCCATAAATGCAGGCATTACTGACAGAGGTGCATATTCACCCAGAAATTCAGATATCAGCCTAATAGAGGTATGTTCACATTAGGTCAGGGACTCACCAGAATTGAGCCACCTTGAGATGGTTGGTGGGCTTTAAAATGTTTGGCCAAATGTTTATACTAAGCGTCTCAAATTTTTCCTTATACTCCAAAGCCATATTGCTATTCAAAATTTCATGTATTCTATGTTGTCATGCGTTAGTATGCTTGAGTGCAGCCTTTTTTGTATGTTTTGCATGGGGGTAGCTCCCCTTGGTTTCACCTAGTTCACATAGTCTGGATGTGTCCAGTCAGGTTTTTTTGTCTTTTGAATGTTAGCTTACTGACCGAGCACTCCGCCCCCACCAAGTGGTGATTTTAATTACACCAGGTCCCTACTTTACCCATAAATGCAGGCATTACTGACAGAGGTGCATATTCACCCAGAAATTCAGATATCAGCCTAATAGAGGTATGTTCACATTAGGTCAGGGACTCACCAGAATTGAGACCACCTTGACGATGGTTGGTGGGCTTTAAAATGTTTGGCCAAATGATTATACTAAGCGTCTCAAATTTTTCCTTATACTCTAAAGCCATATTGCTATTCAAAATTTCATGTATTCTATGTTGTCATGCGTTATATGCTTGAGTGCAGCCTTTTTGTATGTTTTGCATGTGGGTAGCTCCCCTTGGTTTGCACCAGTTCACATTAGTCTGGATGTGTCAGTCAGGTTTTTTTGTCTTTTGAATGTTAGCTTACTGACCGAGCACTCGCCCCCACCAGTGTGTGATTTTAATTACACCAGGACCCTACTTTACCATAAATACAGGACATTACTGAGAAGAGGTGCATATTCACCCAGAAATTCAGATATCAGCCTAATAGAGGTATGTTCACATTAGGTCAGGGACTCACCAGAATTGAGACACCTTGACGATGGTTGGTGGGCTTTAAAATGTTTGGCCAAATGTTTATACTAAGCGTCTCAAATTTTTCCTTATACTCCAAAGCCATATTGCTATTCAAAATTTCATGTATTCTATGTTGTATGCGTTAGTGTGCTTGAGTGCAGCCTTTTTTGTATGTTTTGCATGGGGGTAGCTCCATTGGTTTGCCACCTAGTTCACATCAGTCTGGATGTGCCAGTCAGGTTTTTTTGTCTTTTGAATGTTAGCTTACTGACCGAGCACTCCCCCCCACCAGGTGGGGATTTTAATTACATCAATCCCTACTTTACCATAAATGCAGGCATTACTGACAGAGGTGCATATTCACCCAGAAATTCAGATATCAGCCTAATAGAGGTATGTTCACATTAGGTCAGGGACTCACCAGAATTGAGACCACCTTGACGATGGTTGGTGGGCTTTAAAATGTTTGGCCAAATGTTTATACTAAGAGTCTCAAATTTTCCTTATACTCCCAAAGCCATTGCTATTCAAAATGTCATGTATTCTATGTTGTCATGCGTTATTATGCTTGAGTGCAGCCTTTTTGTCAGTTTTGCATGTGGGTAGCTCCCCTGGTTTGCACCAATTCATTATCTGGATGTGCCAGTCAGGTTTTTTTGTCTTTTGAATGTTAGCTACTGACCGAGCACTCCGCCCCCACCAGTGGTGATTTTAATTACACGAGGTACCCTACTTTACCAATAAATCAGCATTACTGAAGAGGTGCATATTCACCCAGAAATTCAGATATCAGCCTAATAGAGGTATGTTCACATTAGGTCAGGGACTCACCAGAATTGAGAACACCTTGACGATGGTTGGTGGGCTTTAAATGTTTGGCCAAATGTTTATACTAAGCGTCTCAAATTTTTCCTTATACTCCAAAGCCATATTGCTATTCAAAATTTCATGTATTCTATGTTGTCATGCGTTAGTATGCTTGAGTGCAGCCTTTTTTCGTATGTTTTGCATGTGTAGCTCCCCTTGGTTTGCACCTAGTTCACATTAGTCTGGATGTGCCAGTCAGGTTTTTTTGTCTTTTGAATGTTAGCTTACTGACGAGCACTCCGCCCCACCAGGTGTGATTTTAATTACACCAGTCCCTACTTTACCCATAATGCAGGCATTACTGACAGAGGTCATATTCACCAAAATTCAGTATCCCTAATAGAGGTATGTTCACATTAGTCAGGACTCACAGAATTGAAACACCTTGACGATGTTGGTGGCTTTAAAATGTTTGGCCAAATGTTTATACTAAGCGTCTCAAATTTTTCCTTATACTCCAAAGCCATATTGCTATTCAAAATTTCATGTATTCTATGTTGTCATGCGTTAGTATGCTTGAGTGCAGCCTTTTATCGTATGTTTTGCATGGGGTAGCTCCCTTGGTTTGCACCTAGTTCTCATTAGTCTGTATGTGCCAGTCAGGTTTTTTTGTCTTTTGAATGTTAGCTTACTGACCGAGCACTCCGCCCCCACCAGGTGGTGATTTTAATTACACCAGGTCCCTACTTTACCATAAATGCAGGCATTACTGACAGAGGTGCATATTCACCCAGAAATTCAGATATCAGCCTAATAGAGGTATGTTCACATTAGGTCAGGGACTCACCAGAATTCAGACCACCTTGAGATGGTTGGTGGGCTTTAAAATGTTTGGCCAAATGTTTATACTAAGCGTCTCAAATTTTTCCTTATACTCCAAAGCCATATTGCTATTCAAAATTTCATGTATTCTATGTTGTCATGCGTTAGTATGCTTGAGTGCAGCCTTTTTGTATGTTTTGCATGGGGGTAGCTCCCCTTGGTTTCCACCTAGTTCACATTAGTCTGGATGTGCAGTCAGGTTTTTTTGTCTTTTGAATGTTAGCTTACTGACCGAGCACTCCGCCCCCACCAGTGGTGATTTTAATTACACCAGGTCCCTACTTTACCCATAAATGCAGGCATTACTGACAGAGGTGCATATTCACCCAGAAATTCAGATATCAGCCTAATAGAGGTATGTTCACATTAGGTCAGGGACTCACCAGAATTGAGACCACCTTGACGATGGTTGGTGGGCTTTAAAATGTTTGGCCAAATGTTTATACTAAGCGTCTCAAATTTTTCCTTATACTCCAAAGCCATATTGCTATTCAAAATTTCATGTATTCTATGTTGTTATGCGTTAGTGTGCTTGAGTGCAGCCTTTTTTCGTATGTTTTGCATGGGGGTAGCTCCCATTTGGTTTGCACCTAGTTCACATCAGTCTGGATGTGCCAGTCAGGTTTTTTTGTCTTTTGAATGTTAGCTTACTGACCGAGCACTCCCCCCCACCAGGTGGGGATTTTAATTACACCTAGTCCCTACTTTACCATAAATGCAGGCATTACTGAAGAGGGTGCATATTCACCCAGAAATTCAGATATCAGCCTAATAGAGGTATGTTCACATTAGGTCAGGGACTCACCAGAATTGAGAACACCTTGACGATGGTTGGTGGGCTTTAAAATGTTTGGCCAAATGTTTATACTAAGGTCTCAAATTTTTCCTTATACTCCTAAAGCTTAATTGCTATTCAAAATGTCATGTATTCTATTTTGTCATGCGTTAGTATGCTTGAGTGCAGCCTTTTTTCAGTTTTGCATGTGGGTAGCTCCCCTAGGTTTGCACCTAATTCTCATTCTGGATGTGCCAGTCAGGTTTTTTTGTCTTTTGAATGTTAGCTAACTGACCGAGCACTCCCCCCCACCAGGTGGTGATTTTATTACACGAGTCCCTACTTTACCATAAATGCAGTCATTACTGGACAGAGGTGCATATTCACCCAGAAATTCAGATATCAACCTAATAGAGGTATGTTCACATTAGGTCAGGGACTCACCAGAATTGAGACCACCTTGACGATGGTTGGTGGGCTTTAAATGTTTGGCCAAATGTTTATACTAAGCGTCTCAAATTTTTCCTTATACTCCAAAGCAATATTGCTATTCAAAATTTAAGTATTCTATGTTGTCATGCGTTAGTATGCTTGAGTGCAGACTTTTTTGTATGTTTTGCATGGGGGTAGCTCCCTTGGTTTGCACCTAGTTCACATTAGTGTGGATGTGCCAGTCAGGTTTTTTTGTATATTGAATGTTAGCTTACTGACCGAGCACTCCCCCCCACCAGGTAGGGATTTTAATTACATCTATCCCTACTTTACCATAAATGCAGGCATTACTGAAGAGGTGCATATTCACCCAGAAATTCAGATATTCAGCCTAATAGAGGTATGTTCACATTAGGTCAGGGACTCACCAGAATTGAGAACACCTTGACGATGGTTGGTGGGCTTTAAAATGTTTGGCCAAATGTTTATACTAAGCGTCTCAAATTTTTCCTTATACTCCAAAGCCATATTGCTATTCAAAATTTCATGTATTCTATGTTGTCATGCGTTAGTATGCTTGAGTGCAGCCTTTTTTCGTATGTTTTGCATGGGGGTAGCTCCCCTTGGTTTGCACCTAGTTCACATTAGTTTGGATGTGCCAGTCGGTTTTTTTGTCTTTTGAATGTTAGCTTACTGACCGAGCACTCCGCCCCCACCAGGTGGTGATTTTAATTACACCAGGTCCCTACTTTACCCATAAATGCAGGCATTACTGACAGAGGTGCATATTCACCCAGAAATTCAGATATCAGCCTAATAGAGGTATGTTCACATTAGGTCAGGGACTCACCAGAATTGAGACCACCTTGACGATGGTTGGTGGCTTTAAAATGTTTGGCCAAATGTTTATACTAAGCGTCTCAAATTTTTCCTTATACTCTAAAGCCATTATTGCTATTCAAAATTTCATGTATTCTATGTTGTCATGCGTTAGTATGCTTGAGTGCAGCCTTTTTTCGTATGTTTTGCATGGGGTGTAGCTCCCTTGGTTTGCACCTAGTTCACATCAGTCTGGATGTGCCAGTCAGGTTTTTTTTGTCTTTTGAATGTTAGCTTACTGACCGAGCACTCCACCCCCACCAGGTAGGGGATTTTAGTTACATCATATCCCTACTTTACCAATAAATGCAGGCATTACTGAGAAGAGGTGCATATTCACCAGAAATTCAGATATCAGCCTAATAGAGGTATGTTCACATTAGGTCAGGGACTCACCAGAATTGAGACCACCTTGACGATGGTTGGTGGGCTTTAAAATGTTTGGCCAAATGTTTATACTAAGCGTCTCAAATTTTTCCTTATACTCCAAAGCCATATTAATATTCAAAATTTCATGTATTCTATGTTGTCATGCGTTAGTATGCTTGAGTGCAGACTTTTTTGTATGTTTGCATGGGGGTAGCTCCCCTTGGTTTCCACCTAGTTCACATTAGTCTGGATGTGCCAGTCAGGTTTTTTTGTCTTTTGAATGTTAGCTTACTGACCGAGCACTCCGCCCCCACCTGGTGGTGATTTTAATTACACCAGGTCCCTACTTTACCCATAAATGCAGGCATTACTGACAGAGGTGCATATTCACCCAGAAATTCAGATATTAGCCTAATAGAGGTATGTTCACATTAGGTCAGGGACTCACCAGAATTGAGACCACCTTGACGATGGTTGGTGGGCTTTAAATGTTTGGCCAAATGTTTATACTAAGCGTCTCAAATTTTTACTTATACTCCACAGCCATATTGCTATTCAAAATTTCATGTATTATATGTTGTCATGCGTTAGTATGCTTGAGTGCAGCCTTTTTTCGTATATTTTGCATGGGGGTAGCTCCCCTTGGTTTGCACCTAGTTCACATTAGTTTGGATGTGCCAGTCGGGTTTTGTTGTCTTTTGAATGGTAGCTTACTGACCGAGCACTCCGCCCCCACCAGGTGGTGATTTTAATTACACCAGGTCCCTACTTTACCATAAATGCAGGCATTACTGACAGAGGTGCATATTCACCCAGAAATTCAGATATCAGCCTAATAGAGGTATGTTCACATTAGGTCAGGGACTCACCAAAATTGAGACCACCTTTACGATGGTTGGTGGGCTTTAAAATGTTTGGCCAAATGTTTATACTAAGCGTCTC
>JARQOD010006392.1:0-43091 GCA_033576555.1 Oophaga sylvatica
CCCCGATATCCGCCATCCCCACACCCCGATACCCGCCACACCCACACCCTGATACCCCCACATCCCGATATCCGCCATCTCCACACCCCAATATCCGCCATCCCCACACCCCGCTACATACCACGCCCCATACCCGCCATCCCCACCCCCGATACACACCACCCCAATGTCACGATAACCGTCATCCCCACGCCTGATACCCGCCACCCCCATACCCCGGTACCCAGCATCTCCACGCCTGATACCCGCCACCCCCACGCCCCGATACACACCACCCCCATGCCACGATACCCGACATCACGCCCCGATACCCTCCACCACAACGCTTGATACTCGCCACCTCCACGCCCCAATACCTGCCATCCCCACGCCTGATATCCGCCACCTCCACGCCTAATACCTGCCATCCCCACTCCCCAATTTCCACCATTCCCCGATAACCCGCCATCCCCACGCCTGATACCCGCCACCCCCATACCCCGGCATCTCCACGCCTGATACCCGCCACCCCCCGATACACGCCACGATACACACCACCTCCACGCCCCGATACACGTCACCCCCACGCCTGATACACACCACCTCCACGCCCCGATACACGCCACCCCCACGCCCCGATACATGCCACCCCACACCCCTATACACGCCATCCCCACGCCTCAATACTTGCCATCCCCATGCTCCGATACCCGCCAACCACCCACGCCCCGATACACACCACCCCCATGCCACGATACCAGACATCACGCCCCGATACCCGCCACCACAACGCTTGATACTCGCCACCTCCACGCCCCAATACCTGCCATCCCACGCCTGATATCCGCCACCTCCACGCCTAATACCTGCCATCCCCACTCCCCAATTTCCACCATTCCCCGATAACCCGCCATCCCCACGCTCCGATACTCGCCATCCCGACGCCCCAATAACCTGCCATCCCCACGCACATCTGACGCTATGTGATAAATGCTCCTGACAACAGCCGCCATCCAGAATTGATTTCAGTCCCGTGGATGTAGTCAGCGTCTTCCGGTCACCGCGACCGCCATCTTCCCGTCTGCGGACTTATTCCTGAGTTGTCATAAACACCTAAAAGCACAAAGGATACGAATGAGACAAAAGATGGATTTTGGTAAGACCTTACCTGTAAAATCCTTTTCAGCGAAGGAAGGAAGGGAGACACTAGTCATTACTAGTGGGTAGGCGGAGCCCAGATAGGATAGACACCTCAGATTAAAAAGAGTGTTGACCGGCCCCTCCAGCTCGGGCTCCTCCTACTCCAGCTCTCCAGTCGTACACAAGCTAAGGAAGAGCAAATATCACCAGCGGAGCAACATAACCCCTTCTGAAGGACTTCAGAGAAAAGACAAGAATACAGGTTATGCATGTAACAGGAAAAAACCACACAGTTCCAGGTACTACTCACTGAACCTGACTACTGCGATGAGCTGGCGATGCTGGAACAGAGCCTTAGCGCGCCGACCTCAGCCCAGATAATCGCTATCAGAGAAGGGTCACGCCGCATCTGAAAACACAACACACTTCTGCCATGGGAGGGAGCTGTGTCTCCCTTCCTTCCTTCGCTGAAAAGGATTTTACAGGTAGGTCTTACCAAAATCCGTCTTTCAGCAGCAGATTGTGTCGGGGTCGTAACGACAAACCACTCATCCTCCAGTCACTCCAAATTAGACTAAGAGCACGGGTCGACCGAGAATGAATCAGGCAATACGCTGGTTCAGACTTCAGAACGTGCCCTAAAGAAAATGGTGCTATTAGGCGGCCATCTCCAGTAAGCACTGAACTTTTTATTCACGTACATAAGATTACATACACAGAATATTGGGGTGGAGTAAAGGCGGGATTGAGGAGAGAATATGCTGAATCATGTCTATATATGTACACATTCAGCATCTGGTCATCCTAATTGGTCCTTAGATCTTCCTCTAAGTCCTCCTTGATCGTGTTGTCATCCTCAGTTTCGTTTCTTGAAGAAAGATTCTATTGTTCTCGTGTATCATGTGTTTCCTCCATTCTCCAAAGGTGGGGGTCATTTCAGTGGATCCAGTTCAAGTTATTAGATAGTTAGTGTAATACAGTGATAGGACACAAGGTGGAGACAGACACCAGCAGATACTAACATTGTCCTAAAATAAGTTTCTATCTGAATAATATCATTTAAGGGAAACTTCGTGTTTACAAAATACATATACACACTATAAATATAAAAGTATAGTAGAAAATTATATTTTACCTTGACAATCCCCCCTAAACACTAAGTTTTTCCCTTAATTTATGCGGCCTTCGAGACTGTCCATGTGTGGGGACAGGGGTAATGGATTTCTTCGCTTGGTCATTTTAGAAACTGGCCCCTTATGGACCGCCCCCAAACAACCAAGTCCCTACCAAACATGCACATGGAGTTCTCCCACTATCCCTAAACTAAATCTCTTATTTCCATTTTGTTTATAGGGGGTTTTATCAGGTTTATCCTGCGGAGTATATTTCTCCATATCACCCTTATCAGTGTCTTCATATAGTAGCGACACAACTTCCTGATGAAGGAAAGTACCTGAGGAGGCGGCTGCATTGGTCACAGCTTTCCTATACATAGATATCACACAACATAGAATTATCAATCCTAGCACCAAAAGCCCTGTTACCATAAGCAGGCTTGTTGGAGAAATTCTTTAAGTCCTCCAAGCCATCTTAAGAAGAGAGAGGTATCTACTTCTGCATTGGCTTTTATTTCCTGAGCCAGATTTTTAATCTCTGTAAGGGCCACTATAGTTTTACCATTGACTCCAGAATTCTGAGGAATATAAGTACAAAATTCTTCCCTATCATCCCACAGACTTCATCTTTTTCAGCTAGAATCATGTCAATGGCCAGTCTATTTTGAAGAGTCAGTCTTTTGTTTTGGGCCCAGTTTCTCAACTATACCCTGGAAAGCATCTTGACTAAAATTGATATTGATAAATCTTTGCTCAGTGTAGTATATATATTTTATCCAATCTACATTGTAATTGATCTGCACAGTTGGGATGAGAGAACGGAAACCCGCCAGGATCTGATTCTGAGCTTTGTATTCGTCTGGGACCCCCCTAGGAACACCTATGGGATCCATATAAACTTTGGGATCCTCAGCATAACCGGTGTGCAGCTGACCCAGACTCCTTTTTTCTGGATATCAGTGGAGCTAGATTCTCGGATCCAGACTCTTTCTCACGTGTCTTTTAATGACTACCCAGTCTCCAGGCTGCAGGCTGTGACTCCCAGGATCCTGGTTCGGATCTGGAAGAGAACTGAAAACATTATCATGTACTTTCTTGAGTCTTTTATGCAAATCCCTTACATATGAACTTAATACATGGTTACTTATTTCCAATGCTTGGGAAAAGAAACATCCTAAACTAGGCACTTTGCCAAATAGTACTTCATACGGAGAAAGTCCGTTTTTCTATTTGGAGTGTACCTTACTGAGTATAGGGCTAATGGTAAACATTCAGGCCAAGATTTCCCTGTTTCAGCCATGGCCTTTTAGATTTTTTTTTTTTTTTTAACTTCAATATCCTATTTAGTCCTTTTACTTTTACACCGCTTTGTGGTAATATGGGGTGTGGAAAACTTGTTGAATTCCCAGCGCTGTCAAGACTTCATTCATTATTTCACCTGTGAAATGTGTACCTCTGTCACTTTCGATCACCTCTGGTACTCCATACCTGCACACCACCTCCACAAGCAGCTTCTTTGCGGTTGCCGAGCCGTAGCCTTGGCAATCGGGAAAGCCTCCGGCCAACCTGAGAATAAATCAAAACACACACCAACCATACTCCCATGACCCTGATTTTGGCAGCTGAATATAATCAATCTGCAGTCTCTGGAAAGGATAGAGGGCCGAGGGGTGTTTGGGTGGTGTCTTGACTACCCTTCCCTGATTATGTGTAGCACATACCATGCATCCCTGGATCAAACCTTCTATACAGGTGGAAAAGCCTGGTGCCGCCCAATGCTTCTGCATCACGCTCATTACAGCAGTTTTGGACTGGTGGGTTGGCCCATGTAACATCTGGGCGACCGCAGGGTACAACGCCCTTGGAAGGCATCGGCGCATCCCTCTTCCCCATACCCCAGTTGCTGCATTCAGACATGCACCTTCTTTTTCCCACTTTTCTACTTCCTCCTGGCGCACCTGAGCCTGCATCTGGGATAAGGCATCCTCCGACACAAAGGGATTTTTGGGAGCGCTTACCTGGTGCATCGTTACCCCTTGGAGTGGTCTACTGGCTGCTGTTTTTGCTGCTGCATCGGCCATTGCGTTTCCTTTACTCACCTGATCAGTGCATCTGGTATGTGCTTTAACTTTTGACAACTACTTCTTTTGGTAATTGTAATGCATCAATTAACTGCTGGACTGCGTCAGCATTTTTAATGGGATGTCCTGCTGCCATCAGGAATCCTCTAGACTTCCAAATTGGACCCAAATCATGAGCTATACCGAATGCTTATCTAGAATCTGTGTAGATGTTAACAATTCTACCTTCAGCTATCTTACAGGCCTCGGTCAGAGCCTTAAATTCAGCCTCCTGGGCCGACTGATTGGGAGCATTGGTTCTGCTTTGATTACTGCATTCAGGGAGACGATGGCATACCTGGTGTGGAAGGTACCGAGTCATCTTGGTAGCGAGTTCTACAAAAGATTTAAAGTCAACATTACGTCTTTCAGTTTTAAACACTGTGGGTAGGCCTGCTGTTTCCTGTGCCATAAGCTGAACACAATCATAAGGAATCTCCTCTCTTGGATCTTCTTTGTACAATACCGTACAATACCTGACCTCCCCCCTAGATCCGAGAGAGGTAACAATGTGACAGGACTAAGTGTGGTACATCTCTGCAAAGAAACATTTGGAGGCATTAAAAGTGCACATTGCAATCAAGTGACGTGCAGCTGAAAATGTGCCGACTGCACCTGGTTCAGTATAGTTATACATCATGAGGTGTAAGTGCTGTCATGGATAACAAACGATATCTGATGATTTGTGGAGCAATAGTCCTACAGCATGTACTGCCCGTACACAGGACGGGGCACCTCTAGCAACTGCATCTAGTCTTTCACTGAAACAGGCCACTGGCCTTTGATTGTCACCATGTAATTGAGTCAATACTCCTGCCGCGTGTCCCTGCTGTTCATGGAGATACAGGGTGAATGGTAGTTCATAGTTGGGGGTTCCTAGCGCTGGAGCTGCCACAATCCTGTTTTTGAGGGAATGAAAACAGTCTATACCTTCAGGAGTTAGTTTAAAAAGCACAATGGTAATAGTCATAGAGAGGCTGCATGAGGATTGATACAGCATGAATCCACTGCCTGCAGTAGAAAATCAGTCCAAGAAATATCCTAAGAGCAGCAACATTAACAGGAATAGGAAAATTCTGTACAGCTTCTTTGCGAGCGCTGGTCAGATGTCGCTCCCCCCGGTGTAATGCAATGTCCCAAAAAGATACTTGAAGATTTACAAAATTGCAGTTTATCCTTTAACGCTTACAACCTGCTTGGTACAAAAACAACATATTATAAAAATAACATTGGCAAAATCAATAACTGTAAACTAAGCAGCATCCTGAGATATCTGGAACAAAAGTGTATATATATAAATATTAGACACCACTGGAGTTTCCAGATCAGTAGCTGCATTAACTGCCCATAATTTTTGTACCTACCCGTACACAGGGTTAAGTTGAAGGGGGCTGAAGTTTGCTATGTGGGCACTGATAAGAACTGTCCTTGGACCTGCAGCTGCCTGCTTGCAAAATGTGGGCTAGAACTACTCCTGGCTGGCTTTTTTTTTCTGATACAGAACAAGCTGAATTCTTCTAACTTTTTTTTTTTTTTTTTTTACTTTTAATACATTGTTCGGAGTGGACAGGGAAAACATACAGGATTACATTCTGGACAGCTTCAGTAAGTAATTGTTGGGACCTAGGCATATTAGTAGAAGTATATCGTGATTTTCAATTGACATATTGACACGGCAACTGTCCTGCTCTGGTTGCTGGGACCTGTCCTATTTCTACCTGACCACACGTTTGTATATACGAATTAGATTCGTCCTGTATCATGGGTCCGCCTTTCTGTGAAATTGTTGCGGCCAGTCCTCCAGCATAGTGGAGTTGATTATTTGCAGCATTTACTATGACCCCAACATGTTGTTTCGTAAAATCCCCTGTCCTTATCCTAAAGAGTACATCATGACGGTGGGGTCCAGGAATAACATTGGAATATATTTCCTGAAAATCTTCTCTTTCCTCTGTACTAGCAACGTCTAGCGACATGATTTTACAAAGAGTGCTCTGCTTCAGTCCTGGTGTCATAGTGACAGTTCCAACCGGATAATACTCAATATGTGCTTGCAATTGTGACAACACATCACTTCCTAAAAGATTACATTGACCCCGTGGTGATACCATTAACTGTGTGTGTACAGTGGTTCCTTGAATTTGCAGGGGAATCTTTTTAGTGACGGGGAGCTGGAGAGTTGTAAGGAGTTGCTATAACATGGTGGGAGAAATCACTTTTCCCAAATGGCCAGTCCTCTTCTGTAATACTGAATTGTCTGCCCCCGTGTCCACTTGGAACTCAACCTCATGTCCCCCTGGTAGATTCACCTGTACTGTGCAATTAGGAATGGGGGTAAGGAGACAAGGGGTTCATGTGCAAGCTACCATTATCCTATGGGAGCGCCTCTAATTGGTCTTGGGGGCCTCTTGCAGGCGAGTCATTTGCATATGGATTAGTTGGACAGGCTGGATATGGGTTAGTTCTGCAATCCCTCTGAAATGTCCTGGTTTCTTGCACCCGTAGCACAATTTCTGCCCATCTCCTGGCACACGTCTCCTCTCCCTGTTGTTTGCAGGACAAGTACCTACAGCATGTATCCTTGCTCCTCTTTTTGCCTGCGCTAAATCATGTTGTGCCCCCTGTGCTTTTCTGGCTAGATTCTCTGCTTTAACTGATCTCCAACCCGGTCTACTTACTTTCAGTTTTTCCTTGTCATTCATTTTTTTTTTTTTTTATGCCATTCATATTAAACTTGCCAGAACTTTCTCACTAGTCTTGTTTTCTTTGACAAAACCCATTTCCACCCAAGTTTTTCTTAGAGTCCAGAAATAATCTTTTGGCTCTTTCCTGAACTCTGTCCTCTAGTGTAACTTCCTTTCTCTGCCTGTCTATTTGCTTCTCACATACTCTGACCTTCGATTCTTACGTACTGTGTCTATTCCAAAAACATAAAACTGTTGCACTCTTTCCTGTGCATCCTCACGAATACCCGACGGAGGGGTCAAACCACTGCGTAGTTTGTGTGTCCTCTCTCCCTCAGCCTGCAGGTTGCTTATCTGTAGAATGACCTTGGTGTACAGCAAAATACCATCTCGCTGCTGCCAGCACTTATCTCTGCTTGCTGTCACTGACTTCTGCATTCTTAGATCAGTTCCTACAAATATAACACTTGTATATCTCATTTATCAATCTATTGTATCTAGCTTCATCTGCCAATTTTCCCTTTTTCTGTTTTCTATCCCACATCTAACCAATCATAACAGTTTTCATTCCCTGGGCGGGTGACATAGAGATAAAATGTCCCTTTTCCCTAAGTCTGGTGCGTTGATCCCTTGAAATCATTCCTATCTCAGTTGAATATTTGATAGAAATCGAACTTAAAGATAACCACAGGGGTTGTAGTATTAACCCAGAAGGTGGGCATACTGGCACGGAGGTCAGGATATAGCTCAAAAGGATATGTATATCAGAAACTTCATGACTGCTGATTAATCTTGTCCTTCTTGCAATGGGAGGCGTGAATCCAGGTGCTCTTGCCCTCGAGCTTCAGGCAGTAGGGGTGGACAGGATCACAGAGTAGGGACCCTCAAATCTGGGCTGGATACAGTCTCTTCCCATAAATTTTTATATATATAAGGTCATCAGGTGAGAAATCATGCACCGTGTCACCTGTAAATTCTGGGAGAGAAGCAGACACTATAGAGTGGGTGTTAGTTAACTCTTTAGACAAAGCAATCACAAATTTGCTATTTTATCATTGGTTTCAAATAATTCCTGGTGCCTAATGTCTTCTGTTTTTAACATACCAGCATGATGGAGTATTGAATGTATGGTGGTCCGAAGGGTGGCCCGTGACTCATTTGAATTTAGAGGATCATGGACTGGACCTGCTGCATGGATGATGATATCAGCGGGAAGGTCCCCTGCATGGGTTGTCAGAGTCTGTCCAGGTGGCAAAGGGCCATGAGTGTATATATGAGCCATGCATTCTGCAGTGACGATGGGACCACCTGCTTGGGCTATTAATAGAGCCAGACCCCCTTTATTGGAGCAGTTGGAGTTGGCAGGACTAACTATAGCACCAACCCGATGTGTCAGGATATCACCGTACCCTATGGATAATGTCACTGGATTTCCGTTGCGGTCTGTGTAATGCTGTGAATGGCAGGGATACCAGTTTTCAAATACACCGGGAGCTGGGGGCCTGACCGGGGTTTCCGTGAATCTTACAGAGCGACTGTCCTCTCTGAGGATTTGTGAAGGAGAGGAAGGTGCCTTATCTCTGAAGTAGGGTGGAATAGGCCCTAGGACCAGGGGTTGACAATGATGGTGGGGGAATGGAGGAGGGAAGAAAAGATACTGGTGCTGCTGGGGATAGTGGTGGCTGTTGAGGGGCCCACCCCTCTTCTATCTCCTGATCCTCCTCCCCTTCATTAGATCCCATAATATCATGGCGGCGGCTTCTGATCATTGTTTGAAAAACTGAAGATTCATGCATTGCAGCAATGGCCGGGTTGGCGTGTGTGAAAGGGAACAATGGTGTTGCATCTGGTGCCATATTGGGAGCTGTGGCCTGCACAGGTGCGGGCGGGGGCTGGTAGTAGGCCCTGGTTGGTATCAGCAAGGGATATAGGCCTGACTGGGTGTGCTTGGGTGTCCCAAGATGGCCGCCGGAGGAGATGGGGTGTTGGCCATTTCCGGGTGTATTAAGATGGCCACTGGGTTTACCAAAATGGCCGCTGGGTGTGGGAGGGGCGATGGGCTGGGCATTACACCAGGGGCGACCCGCCCCACAAACACGGCAGGTCTCCGCCCAGGGCGGATTCTGTTCACCACACACGACAGGTCCAACCTCCCTTTGTTCTAAGATCGGCACCATTATAGGGCGGTGGCCGAGGGCTTGGAGCGGCCATTTTAGTTACATCAACAAGATCATATGCAGAGCATTTTACATATCCGAACAAAGGCTCAGCACTTTCCGAACCTCCTTATTCCATCTACCTCTTTCCAACCCTCAACTTTCAAATCATTTACTACTCTTAAATGTGCTTGGGCTTGATACAAGAGCCCCTGATCTCTCAACTTTCCCTCATTCTGTGCGACAAAGTCTTTCCACACTGAAGGCTGAAGCCTGCCTGTACTCGGCAAGCTCATTTCTTAACAGCCTTCTTGCCTCCACGTGATTTCATCAATTCAACCACTCCCAAAGCACCACCCTCTAACTTTGGGTTTTGTTTGATTTAAACATGCGCATCATAATTTAACAGAGTGAATGATCTGTCGCGACTCAGACCACCGGCGTCACTCGCAGGTCACCACCCGTCACTGCAGAGTCCCCCTCAATACACTGACAAGACAAAGAGTCCTCCTCTATTTGTCCCTTCCCTAACTGTGGATGGTGACGTTACAGCGCAGTACACCGTGACACTCTACACAGCACAGAGTCCCCCTCCATATGCTGACACCTGGGCTTCTCCTAATGAGACTTCCCGGGTTGGACAAAGAGTACCCCCTCCATTTGTCTGAGACAAAGAGAACCCCCTCCACTTGTCTCCTAGCAAAATTTAGGTATGCGCACCCCTCCCACAATTCTCTATACAATACTAGAAATTTAGACACTACCAAATAATCACGGGAGACAACTATCTGCATAAAAGTACAGTGACTGGAGGAGGAGGAACGTGGTAATTTTCACGAGAACGTGCAGGCATGCAACGTCACTCGGTCAGACTTGCTGGTTCGTGGCGTGGGATTGCCCTTGGTCTCACCACTCAACCGGTCACCCACCCAGACCCAAAAAGACAATACAGCTTAAGCCAACAATGACTGATACACAGGCAAGTGGGACGCATATAAAGTATATGATCCCAACTTACCGTGTTCAACGGAGGCTGCAGTCCTCGCACTCAGTCACCGCGGGCACCACCGCAAAGTCCTCGGGACGGGTCCGGACGGGCGGCAATCCACGGCCCCACGTGTTAGGCGCCAATTGTCGGGGTCGTAACGACAAACCACTCATCCTCCAGTCACTCCAAATTAGACTAAGAGCACGGGTCGACCGAGAATGAATCAGGCAATACGCTGTTTCAGACTTCAGAACGTGCCCTAAAGAAAATGGTGCTATTAGGCGGCCATCTCCAGTAAGCACTGAACTTTTTATTCACGTACATAAGATTACATACACAGAATATTGGGGTGGAGTAAAGGCGGGATTGAGGAGAAAGAGATATGCTGAATCATGTCTATATATGTACACATTCAGCATCTGGTCATCCTAATTGGTCCCCTTAGATCTTCTTCTAAGTCCTCCTTGATCGTGTTGTCATCCTCAGTTTCGTTTCTTGAAGAAAGATTCTATTGTTCTCGTGTATCATGTGTTTCCTCCATTCTCCAAAGGTGGGGGTCATTTCAGTGGATCCAGTTCAAGTTATTAGATAGTTAGTGTAATACAGTGATAGGACACAAGGTGGAGACAGACACCAGCAGATACTAACATTGTCCTAAAATAAGTTTCAATCTGAATAATATCATTTAAGGGAAACTTCGTGTTTACAAAATACATATACACACTATAAATATAAAAGTATAGTAGAAAATTATATTTTACCTTGACAATTGGAAGGAAGGGAGACCCTAGTCATTACTAGTGGGACGTCCCAAAGCAGTCCAGAAATTAAGGGTGGGAAAAAAACCAAAAAAAGGCAGATCCCAACAACCTAGGTAAATGCGCAACTAGCGCTAAACACAAGTTAACGAGAACTTTAAACTACAGCCGCCTGCAGGACCCTACGTCCTAAGGCCGCATCAGCGGAAGCACTAACGTCCACCTTATAAAATTTTGTAAATGTGTGGACGGAGCACCAGGTCACCGCCCGGCAGAGCTGAGCTGCGAGGCCCCTTGATGAAAAGCCCACGATGAACCCACAGCCCTCGTGGAGTGAGCTCGAATCTTAATCGGGCAAGGTTAGCCCTTAAGTCGGTAAGCCTCTAAAATGGCCGACCGAATCCAACGAGCTATAGAGTCCTTAGAAACTCGTTGACCACGCCGACGACCTGCTGGAATCACAAACAGAGAGTCTGACTTCCGAAAACCTTGAGTAATAGACAAATAGAACTTTAAAGCCCGCACCAAATCCAATGTGTGCAAGGCCCGTTCCTTTGCATTCCTCGGCACCGGACAGAGTGAGGGCAACACAATATCCTGGTTAACATGAAATTGCGACACCACCTTAGGTAGAAAGTCGCCCCGTGTGCGAAGCACTACGCGATCCGGGTGAAACTCCAGGAAAGGAGGCGAGCAAGAAAGAGCCGCCAACTCAGAAACCCTTCTCAAAGAGGTGACCGCCACTAGGAAGGCAACCTTCCAAGAAAGCAAAGAAAGGTTAACAGAGTCCATAGGCTCAAAAGGCCCATGTTGAAGAGCCTCCAAAACAAGATTGAGCCGCCAAGGAGACACAGGCGCCTTCCGCGGCGGAAACTGACGGGTTACTCCGCGAAAAAAGGAACGTACGTCCCTACGCGAGGCGATAGCCTTCCGAAACAGCAAGGACAGAGCAGAAACCTGACCCTTCAGAGTGCTAACTGCCAAACCCTTGTCCAGCCCGTACTGCAGAAAGGCCAACAAATTGGGAATGGAAAAAATCCTCGGGTTCCTTGAAGAACCCGAACACCACGAAAAGAAGGCTTCCCAAGTCTTGTGATAAATCCTAGTAGTAGCCGGACCTCTGGCAGCTCGCAGAGTGGCAATGACTTCGGCTAAAAAACCTTGACGGGTCAATATTTCGGTCTCAAGAGCCACGCCGTCAAACGCAGAGACTTCAGGTCCGGATGACGAACGGGCCCTTGGGTTAACAGGTCCGGGCGAAGAGGAAGTGGAAATGGAGGTGCTGCCAGAAGCGACACCAGTGTCGAGAACCACGTCCTCCTTGGCCAATCCGGGGCTATCAACATAGCTGGGATTCTCTCCAGTCTGATCTGACGCAACACCAGAGGAAGTAAGGATATCGGCGGGAACACATAGATTAGCTCGAATTGGCCCCACGGAGCCACCAGAGCATCCACCGCCACAGCTTTCGGGTCCTTGTACCTGGACATGAACGTCGGTAACTTGGCATTGAACCTGGATGCCATCAAATCCACTTGGTGAGTTCCCCAACGGGAGCACAGCAGTGCAAAAATTTCCGGATGAAGACTCCATTCTCCGGGATCCATCTTCTCGCGACTGAGGAAGTCCGCCGTGATATTCTGGACTCCTGGAATGTGAATCGCAGAGATGGCCGGTACCCTGGTCTCGGGCCCATACCAGGATCCGAGACACCTCCACCATGAGCCTGGAACTCCTCGTCCCGCCTTGATGGTTGATATACGCGACCGCCGTCGCGTTGTCTGTCTGCACTCGGACTGGTAGACCGCTTAAAGGGACCGTCCAGTGTTGGAGGCAAAGGAAAATTGCCCTCAATTCCAGGATGTTGATCGGTAGGACAGACTCTTCCGACGACCATATTCCCTGAATCCAGAGATCGTTCCAGACACCCCCCAGCCCGTCAGGCTGGCATCGGTGGTTATGACCGACCACCTTGGAGGGAGAAAGGACTTCCCCAGGGATAACGCTTCCGGACGTAATCACCATCCTAGAGACTGTGGGAGATGATGACACTGCAATCCAGCGAAGCCTGCGATCAATCCCAACGGCTCAGAATGAGCCTTTGGAGGGCCCTGGAATGAAACTGGGCAAACGGAAGTGCCTCCATGGACGCCACCATCAAACCCAGAAGGCGCATACACCTTCGAAGGGACATCGCTGTCGAAGACTTCATAACCTGCACATGTCGAAGGAGACTCGCTTGCTTGTCTGGAGGCAGGGACACCACTGCTCGTACCGTGTCGAAATGCATCCCCAAAAACAGGATTGACTGCGACGGTTCCAGAGACGACTTCTCCCAATTGACCAGCTACCCGAAGTCCTCCAGGAGCTGAAGGGATAGATTGCGAGCCGTCACCGCCTCCTCCTTTGAGGACGCCACAATCAAAAGGTCGTCCAGGTAGGGAAGAATCGTAACCCCCTGTCTTCGAAGAATTGCCAAGAGAGGTGCCAGAATTTTTGTAAAAACTCTGGGCGCTGAGGCCAAACCGAATGGCAGAGCCACAAACTGGTAATGGTCCTGACCTATGGCAAAACAGAGGAAGCGTTGGTGGGCCCTTCCGACGGGAACATGCAAATAAGCGTCGCGAATGTCGATTGACACCAAAAAGTCGTTCTGCGACAGGGCTGCCACAACGGAGCGAAGCGACTCCATGCGGAATTTCCGGGTGTGGACATGCCGATTCAATCTTTTGAGATCCAGAATGGGGCGAAATTTGTCCTCCTTTTTGGGGACCACAAAGAGGTTGGAATAAAACCCTCTTCCCCGGTCCTCCGGCGGAACCGGTACCACCACACCCTTCTGCAGAAGGGAATTGACCTCTCGTAGTAGAGCGGCAAATAGCTCGGGCTCTGACGGAATGCGAGATCGGCAAAAACTGTCCGGGGGTCGAGAAGAAAATTCTATGAAGTAGCCTGCCGACACAACCCGCGTCACCCAGACGTCCGGAACGCGGGAAACCCAAGTCGATTCGAATTGGAGCAGGCGACCCCCCCACTCGAGAGCCCTCGAGTGAGACCCTGGCGTCAGTCCGCCTTAGCGGGCTTTTTGTCAGCTTCCCGCTTGTCTTGACGGAAACTTTGTTTCCAGGGAGTGCGGGATTTCTGAGGAGGTCTTTTTTCCTGAAAAAGAGGGACGACCCGATCCCCAAGAGGACTGACCGAACCGTCCCCTGGACCGAAAGGACTGCCGACCACTACCGGTACTAGTCCTGCCAGACGCAGAAGCCACAGCTCTTCGCTGCGGTAAAGCCGCTTCTTTTGCCTTTGCCTTGGCAATCAGCTCCGTGAGGTCAGATCCAAATAACTGACCACCCTTGTAAGCTAAAGATAGCAAACCTTGCTTGGAAACCGCGTCCCCGGTCCACTGTCTAAGCCACAGTGCTCTTCTGACTGTGACCGCCGAGGATTGTGTCCTGGAAAGTAATGACGCAGTATCCAGACCTGCATCATAGCCATATCGGGCTGCATTCTCTAACAAATTGAGAAGCCCATCTACCTCGGATAACGGAGATCCATCTTGCCACGCCGTCCGTAGACGGTCCAACCAGCTCAGGGAAGCTTTACAAGCACACATGGATCCTAGCACTGCTCTGAATCCATGACCCGCGGCCTCGTAGATGGATTTCGCCGCCATCTCCGTTTTTCTGTCCAGCGGATCTGCAGACTCGCCTTCCCTTTAACAGGAAGTAATGAGGATTTGCTAAGCTGGGATAAAGGAACATCCACTTCAGGAGAAGGAATCCAATTATCAATCAACTCCGTCGAGCACGGATACAGCGTCTCAAAAAACCGTGTCCCCTGAAAACGTTTATCTGGACACAGGCATTCCTTCTCCACTGCCCATTAAGTTCATCCAGAGATGGTAATGCCGATCGCGACCTATGCGACTCCTGAAACATCCGGGCCGACTTATCAGGGCGTCTAGTTACCTCCTCCGGTAACTGTAACGCCTCCCTCATGGCTCCAATAAAAGCCTCTGTACGGCCCAAAAGAGAGGCAGAATGTCCATGCCGATCCTCCTTATCCGAATCGGACACCTCCCCATCCGAGCTTGGAGGGGAACCCTCCATATCAGAGATCTCTGAGTCGCTACGCGGGAAGGATGGCACCGGCCTGTGTCGCTTCCTGCCATGAGAGGATCTAGCTGACACCCAATAACCTAGAAGGTCAGACAGGCCATCAATAGAACGAGCGAGGGCATCCATTTTGGCATCACTGCAACCTCCGACCGCTGCGCTTGACACCGTCGAGGACTCCTGCGTGTCAGATACGCGAGACTGATCCTGTAGCGGATCTGGGAGACGGTCCGCACCTTCTGGACCCTGATCTGACATGCCCTCACACAGTATATGGCAGGTTAAACCTGTCAGTAACTAGAACAGTGTGTTTCTTAAAGGAAAAACGAACGCTGAAGGGTTAAAGCTCTTAAAGAGAGAGCTACCCCAGCTGTCCCCCAATTAAGGGTTAACCGCCTAAGAAGGGGTTAATGTCGCAGACTCCCCACAACCCCTGTTAATGAAAAGGGTGTGCGAGCCGCAGGTGCCTCTTATGAGGTAGCAGCTGCAGGACAGTGTCTCAAGGGTATGCCACACTAAACAAGAACGCCAACGAGATCGCTAACATATTGCGCTGATTTGTACATCGCAATGACCGCCAAAGTCGTTAAGGAGATCGCTAACCACTTATGCGTCGTTAAAGAGATCGTCCACTGTGGCAGCTACTAGCGACATTAAAACGATCACAAAAAAACGATCGCATTAGTATGCGTCGTTATTGTGATCGTTAGCGGGAGCGTTCAGTGTGGCAGTACCTCCTGCGCTGTGGGGGTGAGGGGGTTAAGCTTCTGCCCCAACAGGCAGAAGCGACTCACCCTGCTGGCCGCGGTGCTGTCCTTTGGTCGGTCGGGGGGAGCGGAGAGTGAGGAGCCCGAGGAGGCCGTCAGTAATGGCCGCCGCGCTAGAGGAGAGAAGCCGGAAAAGGAGAGGCCGGGTAAAGCGCGCACTCAGAGCGCTTCCTGCCCGTGAAAGCTTCAAAAAAGGCGCGCGACTCACTCTGCTCCCCCCGTTTCCCATGTCCTGCAGGCATCCACCTGTGGACAAAAGCACACAGTCACTACACTGAAAACATGTAGCAGCGGCTGCCGCAGCAGCCGCTAGAGCACTCAAACACATTATTAAAATGTGGGGTACGCACCAGTTGAGCGCCACAGGGACCCCCAGGGATTTGTGGCGCTGTGCCCGTAGCTTCCCCCCAGGGCGGGGAACGCAGTGACCCCTGCAGCGCGGTTTTCGTCCCCGCCAGGGAAGCAACCCTCATCCCCCAGGGCCGGCAGGGTTCTGCAGGGACCACCTTACAGGGTAATACAGATCCGCCAAGGGAGAGGTGGGGGTCCAGCAGCGCTGAGACCCCTGAGACCTTTCAAGTCTCTTTCCGATTATAAAAATAAGAAAATCTTCTGAGGAGCTGCTTCCAGCAGCGACCATCCTCTGAAACCTCAAATTGAAAACTGGAGAGCTGAGTAGGAGGAGCCCGAGCTGGAGGGGCCGGTCAACACTCTTTATAATCTGAGGTGTGTCTATCCTATCTGGGGCTCCGCCTACCCACTAGTAATGACTGTGTCTCCCTTCCTTCCATCTGCTGCTGAAAGCAGCTCAGCGTACACTCCAGTCAATCCAAAGCTGCACTCATTAATCCTACACTCCACTCACATCCAAAGCTGCATCATAAATTATATACTCCAGTGACATTGGGAGCTTCGTGACGACACAGCATTCCTTCTTAATGATGCCAGATGTAAATTCCGTAGGCCCAGAGCCATAGACTATTGTCTGAATTACTGATGCTGGTAGTAGGTTTTGTTGCTCTTTGTAAATTGATGAATGGTTGTTATTTACCTCTTATTACGGTAAGCCCCGCCCATGCGGAACCTTCATTGATGGGACTATGGAACCCCTCCCCTGCAGAGTCCCTACTGGTGTTGATAAGGTAAACTCCGCCCCTGCAGAACCTACTGTACCATGGTGTTAATAGGGCCATACATCTGGCCCGTGCAGGACCCACCTTGGTGGTGATGGTTTCCCGAGTCTTCAGCCGCAGCTTGTTGACCTGGGATTCGGCAATGTCCGCCGCTCTTCGGCCTCCTCCAGGTCATGCTGAACCCTCCTGCACTTGGACATGTGGGTGTTCGAATGTTCTTCCTGTACATGAGACATGAAAGAGTTAATCAATGGCATCAATGAAGAAAGGATACATTGTAACAATCCAGAAATATTTAATTTGTTATACTCTAGTCACATCCAGAGCTGCAAGCACAAGAATAATGCTCTCCTGTTAGCACTTAGTGTACAGAGCCTGACAGGTGATTAAGAAACTATGTATCAGCAGAATAGTGACTGCAGCTCTGGAGGTAACTGGAGAATAAGACATGATGTAACAGCAGATTAGTGAGTGCAGCTCTGGAGGTGACTGGAGGATAAGATGATGTAATAGCAGAATACTGACTGCAGCTCTGGAGGTGACTGGAGGATAAGATATGATGTAACAGCAGAATAGTGAGTGCAGCTCTGGAGGTGGCTGGAGGATAAGACATGATGTAACAGCAGAATAGTGACTGCAGCTCTGGAGGTGACTGGAGGATAAGATGATGTAATAGCAGAATACTGACTGCAGCTGTGGAGGTGACTGGAGGATAAGACACGATGTAACAGCAGAACAGTGAGCGCAGCTCTAGAGATGACTGGATGAGAAGACATGATGTAACAGCAGAATAGTGCGTGCAGCTCTGGAGGTGACTGGAGGATAAGACACGATGTAACAGCAGAATAGTGCATGCAGCTCTGGAGGTGACTGGAGGATAAGACATGATGTAACAGCAGAATAGTGACTGCAGCTGTGGAGGTGACTGGAGGATAAGACACAATGTAACAGCAGAATAGTGAGTGCAGCTCTGGAGGTGATTGGATGAGAAGACATGATGTAACAGCAGAATAGTGAGTGCAGCTCTGGAGGTAACTGGAGAATAAGACAAGATTTAACAGCATAATAGTGACTGCAGCTCTGGAGGTGACTGGAGGATAAGACACTGTATCAGCAGAATAGTGACTGCAGCTCTGGAGGTGACTGGAGGATAAGACATGATGTAACAGCAGAATAGTGAGCGCAGCTGTGGAGGTGACTGGAGGATAAGACACGATGTAACAGCAGAATAGTGACTGCGGCTCTGGAGGTAACTGGAGGATAAGACATGATGTAACAGCAGATTAGTGACTGCAGCTCTGGAGGTAACTGGAGGATAAGATATGATGTAACAGCAGATTAGTGACTGCAGCTCTGGAGGTGACTGGAGAAGACATGATGTAACAGCAGAATAGTCACTGCAGCTCTGGAGGTGACTGGAGGATAAGACACAATGTAACAGCAGAATAGTGAGTGCAGCTCTGCAGGTGACTGGAGGATAAGACACAATATAACAGCAGAATAGTGACTGCAGCTCTAGAGGTGACTGGAGGATAAGACATGATGTAACAGCAGAATAGTGACTGCAGCTCTGCAGGTGACTGGAGGATAAGACACAATGTAACAGCAGAATAGTGACTGCAGCTCTGAGGTGACTGGAGGATAAGACATGATGTAACAGCAGAATAGTGACTGCAGCTCTGGAGGTGACTGGAGGATAAGACACGATGTAACAGCAGAATAGTGACTGCAGCTCTGGAGGTGACTGGAGGATAAGACATGATGTAACAGCAGAATAGTGAGTGCAGCTCTGGAGGTGACTGGAGGATAAGACAGATGTAACAGCAGAATAGTGACTGCAGCCTGGAGGTGACTGGAGGATAAGACATGATGTAACAGCAGAATAGTGATGCAGCTCTGGAGGTGACTGGAGGATAAGACATATGTAACAGCAGAATAGTGACTGCAGCTCTGGAGGTGACTGGAGATAAGACAGATGTAACAGCAGAATAGTGACTGCAGCTCTGGAGGTGACTGGAGGATAAGAACATGATGTAACAGCAGAATAGTGACTGCAGCTCTGGAGGTGACTGGAGGATAAGACACGATGTAACAGCAGAATAGTGACTGCAGCTCTGAGGTGACTGGAGGATAAGACAGATGTAACAGCAGAATAGTGACTGCAGCTCTGGAGGTGACTGGAGGATAAGACAGATGTAACAGCAGAATAGTGACTGCAGCTCTGGAGGTGACTGGAGGATAAGACATGATGTAACAGCAGAATAGTGAGCTGCAGCTCTGGAGGTGACTGGAGGATAAGACAGATGTAACAGCAGAATAGTGATGCAGCTCTGGAGGTGACTGGATGGATAAGACATGATGTAACAGCAGAATAGTGAGTGCAGCTCTGGAGGTGACTGGAGGATAAGACAGATGTAACAGCAGAATAGTGACTGCAGCTCTGGAGGTGACTGGAGGATAAGACACGATGTAACAGCAGAATAGTGACTGCAGCTCTGGAGGTGACTGGAGGATAAGACACAGATGTAACAGCAGAATAGTGAGCTGCAGCTGAGTCTGGGTAAATGTGTACGGAATGAGGCTGAGTGATGAGAAGACAGATGTAACAGCAGAATAGTGACTGCAGCTCTGGAGGTGACTGGAGGATAAGACACGATGTAACAGCAGAATATGTGAGTGCAGCTCTGGGAGGTGACTCAGGAGGATAAGACAGATGTAACAGCAGAATAGTGATGCAGCTCTGGAGGTGACTGGAGGAAAGACAAGATGTAACAGCAGAATAGTGAGTGCAGCTCTGGAGGTGACTGGAGGATAAGACAGATGTAACAGCAGAATAGTGAGCTGCAGCTCTGGAGGTGACTGGAGAGATAAGACATGATGTAACAGCAGAATAGTGACTGCAGCTCTGGAGGTGACTGGAGATAAGACACGATGTAACAGCAGAATAGTGACTGCAGCTCTGGAGGTGACTGGAGGATAAACACGATGATTAACAGCAGAATAGTGAGTGCAGCTCTGGAGGTGACTGGAGGATAAGACAGATGTAACAGCAGAATAGTGAGTGCAGCTCTGGAGGTGATGGAGATAAGACATGATGTAACAGCAGAATAGTGAGTGCAGCTCTGGAGGTGACTGGAGAATAAGACATGATGTAACAGCAGAATAGTGACTGCAGCTCTGGAGGTGACTGGAGGATAAGACAGATGTAACAGCAGAATAGTGAGTGCAGCTCTGGAGGTGACTGGAGGATAAGACAGATGTAACAGCAGAATAGTGATGCAGCTCTGGAGTGACTGGAGGATAAGAACATGATGTAACAGCAGAATAGTGACTGCAGCTCTGGAGGTGACTGGAGGATAAGACATGAGTAACAGCAGATAGTGTGCAGCTCTGGAGGTGACGGGATAGATAACGATGTAACAGCAGAATAGTGACTGCAGCTCTGGAGGTACTGGAGGATAAGACAGATGTAACGCAGAATAGTGACTGCAGCTCTGGAGGTGACTGGAGGATAAGACAAGATGTAACAGCAGAATAGTGACTGCAGCTTGGAGGTGATGGAGGATAAGACATGATGTAACAGCAGAATAGTGAGTGCAGCTTGGAGGTGACTGGAGGATAAGACAGATGTAACAGCAGAATAGTGACTGCAGCTCTGGAGGTGACTGGAGGATAAGACATGATGTAACAGCAGAATAGTGATGCAGCTCTGGAGGTGACTGGAGGATAAGACAGATGTAACAGCAGAATAGTGAGTGCAGCTCTGGAGGTGACTGGAGATAAGACATGATGTAACAGCAGAATAGTGATGCAGCTCTGGAGGTGACTGGAGGATAAGACAGATGTAACAGCAGAATAGTGACTGCAGCTCTGGAGGTGACTGGAGGATAAGACAGATGTAACAGCAGAATAGTGACTGCAGCTCTGGAGGTGACTGGAGGATAAGACATGATGTAACAGCAGAATAGTGACTGCAGCTCTGGAGGTGACTGGAGGATAAGACATGATGTAACAGCAGAATAGTGAGCTGCAGCTCTGGAGGTGACTGGAGGATAAGACACTGATGTAACAGCAGAATAGTGAGTGCAGCTCTGGAGGTGACTGGAGGATAAGACAGATGTAACAGCAGAATAGTGATGCAGCTCTGGAGGTGACTGGAGGATAAGACAGATGTAACAGCAGAATAGTGAGCTGCAGCTCTGGAGGTGACTGGAGGATAAGACAAGATGTAACAGCAGAATAGTGATGCAGCTCTGGAGGTGACTGGAGGATAAGACACGATGTAACAGCAGAATAGTGAGTGCAGCTCTGGAGGTGACTGGAGGATAAGACAGATGTAACAGCAGAATAGTGAGTGCAGCTCTGGAGGTGACTGGAGGATAAGACATGATGTAACAGCAGAATAGTGAGTGCAGCTTGGAGGTATGAGGATAAGACATGATGTACACAGAATAGTGACTGCAGCTCTGGAGGTGATGGAGGATAAGACAGATTAAAGCAGAATAGTGATGCAGCTTGGAGGTGATGGAGGATAAGACAGATGTAACAGCAGAATAGTGATGCAGCTCTGACGCAGCTCTGGAGGTGACTGGAGGATAAGACACGATGTAACAGCAGAATAGTGACTGCAGCTCTGGAGGTGACTGGAGGATAAGACATGATGTAACAGCAGAATAGTGAGTGCAGCTCTGGAGGTGACTGGAGGATAAGACATGATGTAACAGCAGAATAGTGACTGCAGCTCTGGAGGTGACTGGAGGATAAGACACGATGTAACAGCAGAATAGTGACTGCAGCTCTGAGGTGACTGGAGGATAAGACATGATGTAACAGCAGAATAGTGACTGCAGCTCTGGAGGTGACTGGAGGATAAGACACGATGTAACAGCAGAATAGTGACTGCAGCTCTGGAGGTGACTGGAGGATAAGACACGATGTAACAGCAGAATAGTGAGTGCAGCTCTGGAGGTGACTGGAGGATAAGACATGATGTAACAGCAGAATAGTGAGCTGCAGCTCTGGAGAGTGACGGATGGAGATAAGACATGATGTAACAGCAGAATAGTGACTGCAGCTCTGGAGGTGACTGGAGGATAAGACAGATGTAACAGCAGAATAGTGAGCTGCAGCTCTGGAGGTGACTGAGGATAAGACAGATGTAACAGCAGAATAGTGAGTGCAGCTCTGGAGGTGACTGGAGGATAAGACATGATGTAACAGCAGAATAGTGATGCAGCTCTGGAGGTGACTGGAGGATAAGACAGATGTAACAGCAGAATAGTGAGCTGCAGCTCTGGAGGTGACTGGAGGATAAGACAGATGTAACAGCAGAATAGTGACTGCAGCTCTGGAGTGACTGGAGGATAAGACATGATGTAACAGCAGAATAGTGAGTGCAGCTCTGGAGGTGACTGGAGGATAAGACATGATGTAACAGCAGAATAGTGACTGCAGCTCTGGAGGTGACTGGAGGATAAGACAGATGTAACAGCAGAATAGTGAGTGCAGCTTGGAGGTGACTGGAGGATAAGACAGATGTAACAGCAGAATAGTGAGTGCAGCTCTGGAGGTGACTGGAGGATAAGACATGATGTAACAGCAGAATTAGTGAGTGCAGCTCTGGAGGTGACTGGAGGATAAGACAGATGTAACAGCAGAATAGTGAGTGCAGCTCTGGAGGTGACTGGAGGATAAGACATGATGTAACAGCAGAATAGTGACTGCAGCTCTGGAGGTGACTGGAGGATAAGACAGATGTAACAGCAGAATAGTGAGTGCAGCTTGGAGGTGACTGGAGGATAAGACAAGATGTAACAGCAGAATAGTGACTGCAGCTCTGGAGTGACTGGAGGATAAGACATGATGTAACAGCAGAATAGTGACTGCAGCTCTGGAGGTGACTGGAGGATAAGACATGATGTAACAGCAGAATAGTGACTGCAGCTCTGGAGTGATGGAGATAGAATGATGTAACAGCAGAATAGGAGTGCAGCTTGGAGGTGACTGGAGATAGACATGATGTAACAGCAGAATAGTGACTGCAGCTCTGGAGGTGACTGGAGGATAAGACATGATGTAACAGCAGAATAGTGACTGCAGCTCTGGAGGTGACTGAGGATAAGACAGATGTAACAGCAGAATAGTGACTGCAGCTCTGGAGGTGACTGGAGGATAAGACACTGATGTAACAGCAGAATAGTGACTGCAGCTCTGGAGGTGATGGAGGATAAGACACGATGTAACAGCAGAATAGGGCTGCAGCTCTGGAGGTACTGGAGGATAAGACATGATGTAACAGAGATAGTGATGCAGCTCTGGAGGAACTGGAGGATAAGACAGATGTAACAGCAGAATAGTGAGTGCAGCTCTGGAGGTGACTGGAGGATAAGACACAGATGATAACAGCAGAATAGTGAGTGCAGCTCTGGAGGTGACTGGAGGATAAGACAGATGTAAAGCAGAATAGTGAGTGCAGCTCTGGAGGTGACTGGAAGGAAAGACATGATGTAACAGCAGAATAGTGAGTGCAGCTCTGGAGGTGACTGGAGGATAAGACAAGATGTAAAGCAGAATAGTGAGTGCAGCTCTGGAGGTGACTGGAGGATAAGAATGATGTAACAGCAGAATAGTGACTGCAGCTCTGGAGGTGATGGAGAATAAGACAGATGTAACAGCAGAATAGTGAGCTGCAGCTCTGGAGGTGACTGGAGGATAAGACAGATGTAACAGCAGAATAGTGAGTGCAGCTCTGGAGGTGACTGGAGGATAAGACACGATGTAACAGCAGAATAGTGAGTGCAGCTCTGGAGTGACTGGAGGATAAGACAGATTGTAACAGCAGAATAGTGACTGCAGCTCTGGAGGTGACTGGGGATAAGACATATGTAACAGCAGAATAGTGAGTGCAGCTCTGGAGGTGACTGGAGGATAAGACACATGTAACAGCAGAATAGTGATGCAGCTCTGGAGGTGACTGGATGATAAGACAGATGTAACAGCAGAATAGTGAGTGCAGCTCTGGAGGTGACTGGAGGATAAGACAGATGTAACAGCAGAATAGTGACTGCAGCTCTGGAGGTGACTGGAGGATAAGACATGATGTAACAGCAGAATAGTGACTGCAGCTCTGGAGGTGACTGGAGGATAAGACATGATGTAACAGCAGAATAGTGAGTGCAGCTCTGGAGGTGACTGGAGGATAAGACACGATGTAACAGCAGAATAGTGAGTGCACTTGGAGGTGACTGGAGGTGACTTGGAGGGATAAGAACGATGTTAACAGCAGAATAGTGAGTGCAGCTCTGGAGGTGATGGAGGATAAGACAGATTAACAGCAGAATAGTGACGCAGTCTGGAGGTGACTGGAGGAAGACAGTGTAACAGCAGAATAGTGAGTGCAGCTCTGGAGGTGACTGGAGGATAAGACCGATGTACAGCAAATAGTGAGTGCAGTTGGAGGTGAATGGAGGATAAGACATGATGTAACAGCAGATAGTGATGCAGCTCTGGAGGTGACTGGAGGATAAGACATGATGTAACAGCAGAATAGTGAGTGCAGCTTGGAGGTGACTGGAGGATAAGACAGATGTAACAGCAGAATAGTGACTGCAGCTCTGAGGTGACTGGAGGATAAGACAGATGTAACAGCAGAATAGTGACTGCAGCTCTGGAGGTACTGGAGGATAAGACAGATGTAACAGCAGAATTAGTGACTGCAGCTCTGGAGGTGACTGGAGGATAAGACAGATGTAACAGCAGAATAGTGATGCAGCTCTGGAGGTGACTGGAGGATAAGACAGATGTAACAGCAGAATAGTGACTGCAGCTCTGGAGGTGACTGGAGGATAAGACAGATGTAACAGCAGAATAGTGATGCAGCTCTGGAGGTGACTGGAGGATAAGACAGATGTAACAGCAGAATAGTGAGTGCAGCTCTGGAGGTGACTGGAGGATAAGACATGATGTAACAGCAGAATAGTGACTGCAGCTCTGGAGGTGATGGAGGATAAGACATGATGTAACAGCAGAATAGTGATGCAGCTCTGGAGGTGACTGGAGGATAAGACAGATGTAACAGCAGAATAGTGATGCAGCTCTGGAGGTGACTGGAGGATAAGACATGATGTAACAGCAGAATAGTGAGTGCAGCTCTGGAGGTGACTGGAGGATAAGACAGATGTAACAGCAGAATAGTGACTGCAGCTCTGGAGGTGACTGGAGATAAGACATGATGTAACAGCAGAATAGTGATGCAGCTCTGGAGGTGACTGGAGGATAAGACAGATGTAACAGCAGAATAGTGATGCAGCTCTGAGGTGACTGGAGGATAAGACACGATGTAAACAGCAGAATAGTGAGTGCAGTCTGAGTGCGAGGTAAACATGTAACGCAGAGTGTGAGCTCTGGAGTGAGGAGATAAGACAGATGTAACAGCAGAATAGTGAGTGCAGCTCTGGAGGTGACTGGAGGATAAGACAGATGTAACAGCAGAATAGTGAGTGCAGCTCTGGAGGTGACTGGAGATAAGACAGATGTAACAAGCAGAATAGTGAGTGCAGCTCTGGAGGTGACTGGAGGATAAGACATGATGTAACAGCAGAATAGTGAGTGCAGCTCTGGAGGTGACTGGAGGATAAGACATGATGTAACAGCAGAATAGTGAGTGCAGCTCTGGAGGTGACTGGAGAGTAAGACATGATGTAACAGCAGAATAGTGAGTGCAGCTCTGGAGGTGACTGGGAGGATAAGAACAATGATGTACAGGCAGAATAGTGAGTGCAGTTGTGAGTGACTGGAGGATAAGACATGATGTAACAGCAGAATAGTGACTGCAGCTCTGGAGGTGACTGGAGGATAAGACAGATGTAACAGCAGAATAGTGATGCAGCTCTGGAGGTGACTGGAGGATAAGACACGATGTAACAGCAGAATAGTGAGTGCAGCTTGGAGGTGACTGGAGGATAAGACATGATGTAACAGCAGAATAGTGAGTGCAGCTCTGGAGGTGACTGGAGGATAAGACAGATGTAACAGCAGAATAGTGAGTGCAGCTCTGGAGGTGACTGGAGGATAAGACATGATGTAACAGCAGAATAGTGACTGCAGCTCTGGAGGTGACTGGAGGATAAGACACGATGTAACAGCAGAATAGTGACTGCAGCTCTGGAGGTGACTGGAGGATAAGACACGATGTAACAGCAGAATAGTGAGTGCAGCTCTGGAGGTGACTGGAGGATAAGACATGATGTAACAGCAGAATAGTGACTGCAGCTCTGGAAGTGATTGGAGAATAAGACATGATGTAACAGCAGAATAGTGAGTGCAGCTCTGGAGGTGACTGGAGGATAAGACAAGATGTAACAGCAGAATAGTGAGTGCAGCTCTGGAGGTGACTGGATGAGAAGACATGATGTAACAGCAGAATAGTGAGTGCAGCTCTGGAGGTGACTGGAGAATAAGACATGATGTAACAGCAGAATAGTGACTGCAGTTCTGGAGGTGACTGGAGGATAAGACATGATGTAACAGCAGAATAGTGAGTGTAGCTCTGGAGGTGACTGGAGGATAAGACAAGATGTAACAGCAGAATAGTGGCTGCAGCTCTGGAGGTGACTGGAGGATAAGGCATGATGTAACAGCAGAATAGTGGCTGCAGCTCTGGAGGTGACTGGAGGATAAGATATGATGTAACTGCAGAATAGTGACTGCAGCTCTGGAGGTGACAGGAGGATAAGACAAGATTTAACAGCTGAATAGTGAGTGCAGCACTGGAGGTGACTGGAGGATAAGACAAGATGTAACAGCAGAATAGTGAGTGCAGCTCTGGAGGTGACTGGAGGATAAGACATGATGTAACAGCAGAATAGTGAGTGCAGCTCTGGAGGTGACTGGAGAATATACGGATTTTTGTGTTACTCACCGTAAAATCCTTTTCTCCGAGACGCTCATTGGGGGACACAGGACTGTGGGTGTATGCTACTGCCGCTAGGAGGCTGACACTAAGTAAACATAAAAAAGGTTAGCTCCTCCTCCGCCGTATACACCTCAGCACTGGCCGCAGGCAAACCCAGTTTAGTGCAAAAAGCAGTAGGAGGCTAAAACATAAATCAGTGCTAATACAGGTACAACATATCCAGAAGTAAATCTACTGATATAGACCCAATCAAATAAAATTAACTTAGAAAACAAAGCCATCTGGCTATAAGGGAGGGAGCTGTGTCCCCCAATGAGCGTCTCGGAGAAAAGGATTTTACGGTGAGTAACACAAAAATCCGTATTTCTCCTTCGTCTCATTGGGGGACACAGGACTGTGGGACGTCCCAAAGCAGTCCCCTTGGGTGGGAAACTGACTCCACAGTGTAATTATACATAGGCATTGCTCATAGGTGCGCTACCGCGCCCTGAAGAATCCTTCTACCCAGGCTAGCATCCGCTGACGCCTGAGTATGGACATTATAATGTTTTGAAAAAGTATGCAAACTGGACCAGGTTGCCGCCTTACAAACCTGTTCCGCCGAAGCCTGATGCCGAAGAGCCCAGGAGGCACCCACTGCCCTGGTGGAGTGTGCCTTGATTCCTGCGGGAACCACAGCGCCCCTGATGCGGTAGGCCTCCTGAATGGTTAACCGTATCCATCTGGCTAAAGTTGACCTAGAGGCAGCGAGTCCCTTCCTGCGACCCTCGGGGAGGATAAACAGCGTGTCCGTCTGCCGAAAGGACGCCGTCCGAGAAACATATCTCCTGAGTGCTCTCACCAGATCCAGTGTATGGAGAGCCTTCTCCACTCGGTGCGTCGGAGCTGGACAAAATGAGGGCAAAACAATGTCCTCATTAATATGGAATGAGGACACGACCTTAGGCAAAAAATGTGGTGCTGGTCTGAGCACCACCTTATCATGATGGAAAAGTAAATACGGAGCTCGACAAGACAGTGCTGCCAGCTCCGAAACCCGCCTTATAGATGTTATAGCTACCAAAAACACCACTTTCCATGACAGGTATGTCAGGGAAACCTCCTGAAGAGGCTCAAATGGAGATTCCTGCAGAACTCCTAGGACCAGATTGAGATCCCAAACCTCTAAGGGAGCCTATAGGGGGGTACTATATGGACAACCCCTTGAATAAAGGTCTTAACCTGCAAATTAGACGCGATTCTTCTTTGAAAAAGAACCGACAAGGCTGATATCTGTCGTCTAAGAGTACTTGGAGCTAGACCTGAATCCAGGCCCGCTTGGAGAAAAGACAGAATGTTTGGGATTGAAAACAGAAGCGGAGAACAACCCTGTTCCCTGCACCATGCAAAAAAGACCTTCCAAGTACCATGGTAGATACGAGCCGAGGTGGGTTTCCGAGCGCTAGCCATTGTAGCAGCGACTTTTTTGGAGAATCCAGCCCTGGTCAGGATCCAAGATTCAACGGCCAGGCCGTCAAACACAGGACCGCTGAGCTCTGGTGGTAGACTGGGCCCTGGGAGAGAAGATCCACGCGTTCTGGTAGACGCCAGGGTACGTCGGCGAGCAATTGTACCAGCTCTGCGTACCATGGACGACACGGCCAATCCGGAGCGATTAATATCGCTGGGACCCCCTCTAATCTGATCTTTCTGATCACCCTTGGGAGCAGAGCTATCGGTGGAAACAAGTATGGAAGGTGAAACTGATTCCACGGTAGAACCAGGGCGTCCACTGCAAATGCCTGCGGATCCCGGTACCGGGAAACGAAGTTGGGCACCTTGGCGTTTATCCTGGAGGCCATCAGGTCCACATCTGGGTTCCCCAGCGTAGGCATATCTGCCGAAAAACCTCGGGATGTAGCGACCATTCCTCTGACGCTATCCCCTGACGGCTGAGGAAATCCGCTGCCCAGTTCTCCTCGCCCGGAATGTGGACCGCTGATATCACAGAGTGATTTCTCTCTGCCCAGGTCAGAATATGTTTTACCTCGTGCATGGCCGCCCTGCTGCGGGTACCCCCCTGATGATTTATGTATGCCACCGCCGTGGCATTGTCCGATTGAATCCGGACAGGGCAGCCAGCCAGATGATGGTGAAAACTCTTCAGAGCCAGCCGAACGGCTCGGATCTCTAGAACATTGATTGGGAGGGTTGATTCCTGCCGACACCATGTCCCCTGGGCTGTATATTGACGAAACACTGCTCCCATCCGAGAAGGCTGGCGTCCGTTGTGACTACCAGCCATTGGACTGGAGGAAAAAATCGCCCTTGGAGGAGAGTGGTGCTGTTCGTCCACCATGTGAGAGTTTGTCTGACCCGCCAGGACAGACGGCACCAAAGATTGAGCGAGTAAGGGCTCCTGTTCCATATCGCCAGAATTGCATGCTGGAGGGAGCGGAGATGGAACTGGGCAAATGGAATGGCTTCGATTGCCGCCACCATCCTTCCTAGGACCCTCATGCAAAACCGGATGGTGTGAGGAATTGGTTGGCGAAGGACCCGTACCTCCTGACGGAGAACTAGGGCCTTGTCTCGAGGAAGAGTTGTCAACCCCTGAGCAGTGTTGAATATCATCCCCAAAAAGGTGATTTTTCGAGATGGCACGAGAGACGACTTTTTTAGATTCACCAGCCACCCTAGTCGAGCAAGGGTGTCTAGCGTGATGTTGACACTTTCCTCGCAGGCCTGAAAAGACGGACCTTTGATGAGAAGATCGTCTAAGTATGGCAAGATGACTATCCCTCGGGAGTGCAGAATGGACACAACAGCAGCCATAACCTTTGTGAACACCCTGGGGGCCGTGGCTAGTCCGAAGGGCAAGGCTGCGAACTGAAAATGAAGGTCGCCAATGGCAAACCGAAGAAACCTTTGATGAGGAGGGAATATAGGAATATGAAGATATGCATCCTGAATGTCTATTGACGCTAGAAATTCCCCCTTTTCCATGGCTGCTATGACCGAGCGGAGAGACTCCATTCGGAAATGTCGAATCCTGACAAATTGGTTCAGACGTTTTAGATCCAGAATAGGCCTTACAGTGCCGTCCTTCTTGGGTACTATAAACAGATTGGAATAGAACCCTTGACCCTTTTCGACCTCTGGTACCGGAACAATGACCCCGCTGCGCCGAAGAGATTCGACCGCCTTGAATAAGGCGTGAACCCGGGAATCTCTTTTGGGAAGACGGGAGGGAAAAAAATGATTTGACGGAAGGCAGATGAATTCTATTTTGTACCCCGAGGAGACTAACTCTCTGACCCACTCGTCGTGAGTAATTGATAGCCAAGTGGGGCAAAACCAGAGTAAGCGGCCGCCTACTCTGGATAAATTGACCGGATTCTGCCTCCAGTCATTTATCCGAATATCTTTGGGGTTTAGACCCTCTAGATCTTGGCTGTTGAGATCGCATTCTTCCCAAAGGGTTGGTCTTATAGGAGACCTGGCGATCTCTGGCCTGATTAGGTCGACCTGTGCCGCTGGAGGTGGCTGTCGTGGCCCACCCTGGGTTACGAAAGGCCCTAAAGCGAGGCTGAAATTGACGGCGAAAAGGCTGTCTCATCTTTTGCTGAGGAAGGAAACTGCTTTTCCCTCCTGTAGCATCAGATATAAGCTGATCTAGTTTTTCGCCAAATAAACGGCCACTCTGATACGGTAAAGATGTGAGTGACTTTTTTGAGGTTGAGTCTGCTCGCCAAGTTCTTAACCACAAGGATCTCCTGATAGCAATCGCATTAGCAGCAGCTAGAGCTGCGCAATTTGCCGCATCCATGGAAGCGTTAATTAAGAAGTCTCCTGCAAGAGCTATCTGATTAGAGATCTCAGTTACCTCAGACGGCACTTCTATACCGTGGAGAGCTCTATTAAGAGACTCCGACCAGGATATCATGGCCTTAGCAACCCAAGTTGCTGCAAAAGAAGGAGAGAGAGAAGAACCTGATGCCTCAAACACTGAGCGAGCCAAGCTCTCAATTAGACGGTCCGTTGGATCCTTGATCGAGGAACCGTTGGGAATAGAGAGAAGCGTTTTAGACGCCAAACGCGACACAGGAGGGTCGACCGCAGGAGATTCCGCCCACTTCTTAAGAAGTTCGGAGCAAAAGGATATCTGGTATTAAGGGCCTTTTGTCCTGCAAAGCGCTTGTCCGGCTTTTCCCGGTGGCGCTGCACCAGCTCCTCAAACTCAGGATGAGCGCCAAAAACCTTATGAGTTTGTCTGGCTCGTTTGAATGACACCTTATGACCGGAGGCCAAGGTGGATTCATCGTCTACCCCCAGGGATTGATTGACAGCTTCAATAAGACTGTCAATTGTCTCCTGACAATTCGGTGCCTCTAAATTGAGGGACCCTTCAGAATCGGAATCTGAATATTGATCACTCGCCTCCAAAGGTGAGGGAGAGCGAGAAACTGAGCTAAAGGATGCCGAGGCCCCGGACGGCATAGGCGACGCAGTATGGGTTCGCTTCCCATGCGTCTGCCTGGTGAGAGCGCGGCCCCTGCAGGCCGGAGGTTCCTGAGGTGTAGTCAAGCCAGGTGAACCACTGTCCCTGCTCCTATCGGGAGCTTGAAGGGACTCAATTGCTCTTGTTAATGATGCCACAGATTGAGACAGAGACAGGGCCCACTCCGGGGGACCTGACGCACTGGGCACGGCTAGAGGTGAGGGCTCCTGAGCCCGTTCGGAGTCACAGGCTTCACAGACACGATTAGTCTGGGCGTGCGGAAAAGGGGATCTACAGGCAATGCATGCGGTATACAGCACCGTGTGAGTCTTAGCCCTTCTGGACATACTGGATCTGTCACAGATTGCCTGCCGCAATGATTTGGATGTGGCGGTACGGTCAGTGGAGCGGAGTGCAGAGGAGCGCAGTGGAGAAGAACAACCAGGCTGGAGGTAGTAGCACTTACCCCAGTCCTGTACCCCCAGCGTCCTTAAACAGCGTAATGGTGCGTAAACAAAAAAAAAAACGCCCAAGCTCCAGATTTCAAAAGGAGCGCTTCCCTGTCAGGGAGGCGTCTTCATATAGTCGAGCCTCAGGGGGAAGGGTCGAGAGGCGCGGCCTATCAGACTGTCCACTTCCGGCCTAAATTTTTGGCGGTGGCCGCCCGAGAGTCGGGGGGCGGGCCCGCCGGGAAATGACGCTGCCGGGGGCGGAGTCCTGAGACCGCGGCCTACCTTCCGGCCGAAACCGGGTGCTAAATTACAGGCCGCGGCCTAGCCCCCCGGCCGAAGCCGGGGACTAAATTTTCGCCCGAGGCCTAGCGTCGGGGGGCGGGCCGCCGGAAGCTGATGCACCCTTTAGGGGGCGGACTTGAGCCGGGGACTTGCCTGTTCCTGGCTGAAGCTAGGCTGCGTGCCACCTCACAAAAAAAACGCCAGCTCCCAGCTTCCAGCAACTTTTTCCTGGCCCCCTCCATGTTCTATGGCTCCAGTCACCGGTAATGTTCTCTCATCCGTCTTCGGCCGGAGATCTTTTCTCTATGCATGCTTGCAGTAGATGTGAAGATTAGAGGGGGGCTTGCAGGAAAAAAAGTGGGACGGTGCAGGCACCCTAACTCCATCACCCCTTCAGGGGATGAGGAGAGGGACCGTCCGCCTCCTTGCAGCACCGCAGTCTAGCATTGGTGGTGCAGTGGGGGCCGCACGGACTATCTGCTGCCTCTGTACAGCCTAGGGTTTCAATACCTAGGGTGGTCAGGGCTGAGTCCGGCACTCGATGTCCCACGTAGCGGGAGAGGATACGTGGAGGCTTTACTCCACGTGCTCGCCCGTTGATGGTTTGGGGAGATCGGACCCTTTCAATAGGATCCGTCGCCCCTATCTCATCTTCGTGGGGAAAAAAAAAAAAAAAAATGGTCTGGAGAAAACCAGACGTGTGCCTCCATCAGACACTAAGCAAGAACTGGGTTTGCCTGCGGCCAGTGCTGAGGTGTATACCGCGGAGGAGGAGCTAACCTTTTTTATGTTTACTTAGTGTCAGCCTCCTAGCGGCAGTAGCATACACCCACAGTCCTGTGTCCCCCAATGAGACGAAGGAGAAAAGACATGATGTAACAGCAGAATAGTGAGTGCAGCTCTGGAGGTGACTGGAGGATAAGACATGATATAACAGCAGAATAGTGAGTGCAGCTCTGGAGGTGACTGGAGGATAAGACAAGATGTAACAGCAGAATAGTGAGTGCAGCTCTGGAGGTGACTGGAGGATAAGACAAGATGTAACAGCAGAATAGTGAGTGCAGCTCTGGAGGGGACTGGAGAATAAGACATGATGTAACAGCAGAATAGTGACTGCAGCTCTGGAGGTGACTGGAGGATAAGACACGATGTAACAGCAGAATAGTGAGTGCAGCTCTGGAGGTGACTGGAGAATAAGACAGAAGTAACAGCAGAATAGGACTGCAGCTCTGGAAGTGATTGGAGAATAAGACATGATGTAAAAGCAGAATAGAGAGTGCAGCTCTGGAGGTGACTGGAGGATAAGACATGATGTAACAGCAGAATAGAGACTGCAGCTCTGGAAGTGATTGGAGAATAAGACAATGTAAAAGCAGAATAGAGAGTGCAGCTCTGGAGGTGACTGGATGAGAAGACATGATGTAACAGCAGAATAGTGATTGCAGCTCTGGAGGTGACTGGAGGATAAGACATGATGTAACAGCAGAATAGTGATTGCAGCTCTGGAGGTGACTGGAGGATAAGACATGATGTAACAGCAGAATAGTGACTGCAGCTCTGGAGTGACTGGAGATAAGACACATGTAACAGCAGAATAGTGACTGCAGCTCTGGAGGTGACTGGAGGATAAGACACGATGTAAGCAGCAGAATAGTGACTGCAGCTCTGGAGTGACTGGAGATAAGACATGATGTAACAGCAGAATAGAGACTGCAGCTCTGGAAGTGATGGAAATAAGACATGATGTAACAGAGAATAGTGAGTGCAGCTCTGGAGGTGACTGGAGGATAAGACGACAGCGAATAGTGAACAGCTGAAGTGATGGAGTGAAGACCTGAATGAGTGCACCTGAGGATGAGGATAAGACAAGATGTAACAGCACAATAGTGAGTGCAGCTCTGGAGGTGACTGGAGGAAAACACGATGTAACAGCAGAATAGTTAGTGCAGCTCTGGAGGTGACTGGAGATAAGACACGATGTAACAGCAGAATAGTGAGCGCAGCTCTGGAGGTGACTGGAGGATAAGACACGATGTAACAGCAGAATAGTGAGTGCAGCTCTGGAGGTGACTGGAGAATAAGACAAGATGTAATCAGCAAATAGTGAGTGCAGCTCTGGGAGGGGACTGGAGAATAAGACAAGATGTAAAAGCAGAATAGTGAGTGCAGCTCTGGAGGTGACTGGAGGATAAGACAGATGTAACAGCAGAATAGTGAGCGCAGCTCTGGAGTGACTGGAGAATAAGACATGATGTACAGCAAATAGTGAGCGACAGCTCTGGGGTGACTGGAGGATAGAAGACATGATGTAAAGCAGAATAGTGAGTGCAGCTGTGGAGGTGACTGGAGGATAAGATACATGTAACAGCAGAATAGTGACTGCAGCTCTGGAGGTGACTGGATGAAAGACATGATGTAACAGCAGAATAGTGGTGCAGCTCTGGAGGTGACTGGAGGATAAGACACGATGTAACAGCAGAATAGTGCGTGCAGCTCTGGAGGTGACTGGAGGATAAGACATGTATTTAACAGCAGAATAGTGAGTGCAGCTCTGGAGGTGACTGGAGAATAAGACATGATGTAACAGCAGAATAGTGAGTGCAGCTCTGGAGGTGACTGGAGGATAAGACATGATGTAACAGCAGAATAGTGAGTGCAGCTCTGAGGTGACTGGAGAATAAGACAAGATGTAACAGCAGAATAGTGACTGCAGCTCTGGAGGTGACTGGAGGAAGACACGATGTAACAGCAGAATAGTGAGTGCAGCTCTGGAGGTGACTGGAGGATAAGACAGATGTAACAGCAGAATAGTGACTGCAGCTCTGGAAGTGATTGGAGAATAAGACATGATGTAAAAGCAGAATAGAGAGTGCAGCTCTGGAGGTGACTGGAGGATAAGACATGATGTAACAGCAGAATAGGACTGCAGCTCTGGAAGTGATGGAGAATAAGACATGATGTAAACAGCAGAATAGAGAGTGCAGCTCTGGAGGTGACTGGAGGATAAGACAGATGTACAGCAGAATAGTGACTGCAGCTCTGGAGGTGACTGGAGGATAAGACACTGATGTAACAGCAGAATAGTGACTGCAGCTCTGGAAGTGATTGGAGGATAAGACACGATGTAACAGCAAATAGTGCTGCAGCTCTGGGGTGACTGGAGGATAAGACAAGATGTAACAGCAAATAGTGACTGCAGCTCTGGAGGTGACTGGAGGATAAGACACGATGTAACAGCAAATAGTGAGCTGCAGCTCTGGAGGTGACTGGAGAAAGACAGATGTAACAGCAGAATAGTGACTGCAGCTCTGGAGGTGACTGGAGGATAAGACACGATGTAACAGCAGAATAGTGGTGCAGCTCTGGAGGTGACTGGAGATAAGACATGATTAACAGCAAATAGTGAGTGCAGCTCTGGAGGTGACTGGAGGAATAAACACGATGTAACAGCAGAATAGTTGAGTGCAGCTCTGGAGGTGACTGGAGGATAAGACAGATGTAACAGCAGAATAGTGAGTGCAGCTCTGGAGGTGACTGGAGATAAAGACACTGATGTAACAGCAGAATAGTGACTGCAGCTCTGGAGGTGACTGGAGGAATAAGACACGATGTAACAGCAAATAGTGAGTGCAGCTCTGGAGGTGACTGGAGGATAAGACAAGATGTAATAGCAGAATAGTGAGTGCAGCTGTGGAGGTGACTGGAGGATAAGAACGATGTAAAGCAGAACAGTGAGCGCAGCTCTAGAGGTGACTGGATGGAAAGAGACATGATGTAACAGCAGAATAGTGCGTGCAGCTCTGGAGGTGACTGGAGGATAAGACACGATGTAACAGCAGAATAGTGCGTGCAGCTCTGGAGGTGACTGGAGGATAAGACATGATGTAACAGCAGAATAGTGACTGCAGCTCTGGATGTGACTGGAGGATAAGACACGATGTAACAGCATAATAGTGACTGCAGCTCTGGAGGTGACTGGAGGATAAGACACGATGTAACAGCAGAATAGTGACTGCAGCTCTGGAGGTGACTGGAGGATAAGACATGATGTAACAGCAGAATAGTGAGTGCAGCTCTGGAGGTGACTGGAGGATAAGACACGATGTAACAGCAGAATAGTGAGCGCAGCTCTGGAGGTGACTGGAGGATAAGACACGATGTAACAGCAGAATAGTGAGCGCAGCTCTGGAGGTGACTGGAGAATAAGACAAGATGTATCAGCACAATAGTGAGTGCAGCTCTGGGGGTGACTGGAGGATAAGACAAGATGTAATAGCAGAATAGTGAGTGCAGCTGTGGAGGTGACTGGAGGATAAGATACGATGTAACAGCAGAACAGTGAGCGCAGCTCTAGAGGTGACTGATGGAGAAGACATGATGTAACAGCAGAATAGTGCGTGCAGCTCTGGAGGTGACTGGAGGATAAGACACGATGTAACAGCAGAATAGTGCGTGCAGCTCTGGAGGTGACTGGAGGATAAGACATGATGTAACAGCAGAATAGTGACTGCAGCTCTGGATGTGACTGGAGGATAAGACACGATGTAACAGCATAATAGTGACTGCAGCTCTGGAGGTGACTGGAGGATAAGACACGATGTAACAGCAGAATAGTGACTGCAGCTCTGGAGGTGACTGGAGGATAAGACATGATGTAACAGCAGAATAGTGAGTGCAGCTCTGGAGGTGACTGGAGAATAAGACAGATGTAACAGCAGAATAGTGACTGCAGCTCTGGAGGTGACGAGGATAAGACACGATGTAACAGCAGAATAGTGAGTGCAGCTCTGGAGGTGACTGGAGGATAAGACAGAAAGTAACAGCAGAATAGTGACTGCAGCTCTGGAAGTGATGGAGAATAAGACATGATGTAAAGCAGAATAGAGAGTGCAGCTCTGGAGGTGACTGGAGGATAAGACATGATGTAACAGCAGAATAGAGACTGCAGCTCTGGAAGTGATTGGAGAATAAGACATGATGTAAAGCAGAATAGAGAGTGCAGCTCTGGAGTGACTGGATGAGAAGACATGATGTAACAGCAGAATAGTGATTGCAGCTCTGGAGGTGACTGGAGGATAAGACATGATGTAACAGCAGAATAGTGACTGCAGCTCTGGAGGTGACTGGAGGATAAGACACAATGTAACAGCAGAATAGTGACTGCAGCTCTGGAGGTGACTGGAGGATAAGACACGATGTAACAGCAGAATAGTGAGTGCAGCTCTGAAGGTGACTGGAGGATAAGACAAGATGTAACACACAATAGTGAGTGCAGCTCTGGAGGTGACTGGAGAGAAAACACGATGTAACAGCAGAATAGTTAGTGCAGCTCTGGAGGTGATGGAGATAAGACACGATGTAACAGCAGAATAGTGAGCGCAGCTCTGGAGGTGACTGGAGGATAAGACACGATGTAACAGCAGAATAGTGAGCGCAGCTCTGGAGGTGACTGGAGAATAAGACAAGATGTATCAGCACAATAGTGAGTGCAGCTCTGGGGTGACTGGAGGATAAGAAAAGATGTAATAGCAGAATAGTGAGTGCAGCTCTGGAGGTGACTGGAGGATAAGACACGATGTAACAGCAGAATAGTGAGCGCAGCTCTGGAGGTGACTGGAGAATAAGACAAGATGTATCAGCACAATAGTGAGCACAGCTCTGGGGGTGACTGGAGGATAAGACAAGATGTAATAGCAGAATAGTGATGCAGCTGTGGAGGTGACTGGAGGATAAGATACGATGTAACAGCAGAACAGTGAGCGCAGCTCTAGAGGTGACTGGAGGATAAGAGATGATGTAACAGCAGAATAGTGACTGCAGCTCTGGAGGTGACTGGAGGATAAGACACGATGTAACAGCAGAATAGTGCGTGCAGCTCTGGAGGTGACTGGAGGATAAGACATGATGTAACAGCAGAATAGTGAGTGCAGCTCTGGAGGTGACTGGAGAATAAGACATGATGTAACAGCAGAATAGTGAGTGCAGCTCTGGAGGTGACTGGAGGATAAGACATGATGTAACAGCAGAATAGTGAGTGCAGCTCTGGAGGTGACTGGAGAATAAGACATGATGTAACAGCAGAATAGTGACTGCAGCTCTGGAGGTGACTGGAGGATAAGACACGATGTAACAGCAGAATAGTGAGTGCAGCTCTGGAGGTGACTGGAGGATAAGACAAGAAGTAACAGCAGAATAGTGACTGCAGCTCTGGAAGTGATTGGAGAATAAGACATGATGTAAAAGCAGAATAGAGAGTGCAGCTCTGGAGGTGACTGAGGATAAGACATGATGTAACAGCAGAATAGAGACTGCAGCTCTGGAAGTGATGGAGAATAAGACATGATGTAAAAGCAGAATAGAGAGTGCAGCTCTGGAGGTGACTGGATGAAAGACATGATGTAACAGCAGAATAGTGATTGCAGCTCTGGAGGTGACTGGAGGATAAGACATGATGTAACATCAGAATAGTGACTGCAGCTCTGGAGGTGACTGGAGATAAGACACGATGTAACAGCAGAATAGTGACTGCAGCTCTGGAGGTGACTGGAGGATAAGAACGATGTAGCAGCAGAATAGTGACTGCAGCTCTGGAGGTGACTGGAGGATAAGACATGATGTAACAGCAGAATAGAGACTGCAGCTCTGGAAGTGATTGGAGAATAAGACATGATGTAACAGGAGAATAATGAGTGCAGCTCTGGAGGTGACTGGAGGATAAGACACGATGTAACAGCAGAATAGTGAGTGCAGCTCTGAAGGTGACTGGAGGATAAGACAAGATGTAACAGCACAATAGTGAGTGCAGCTCTGGAGGTGACTGGAGGAGAAAACACGATGTAACAGCAGAATAGTTAGTGCAGCTCTGGAGGTGACTGGAGGATAAGACACGATGTAACAGCAGAATAGTGAGCGCAGCTCTGGAGGTGACTGGAGGATAAGACACGATGTAACAGCAGAATAGTGAGTGCAGCTCTGGGGGTGACTGGAGGATAAGACAAGATGTATAGCAGAATAGTGAGTGCAGCTGTGGAGGTGACTGGAGAGATAAGAAACGATGTACAGCAGAACAGTGAGCGCAGTCTTAGAGGTGACTGGATGAGAAGACATGATGTAACAGCAGAATAGTGCGTGCAGCTCTGGAGGTGACTGGAGGATAAGACACGATGTAACAGCAGAATAGTGGCGTGCAGCTCTGGAGGTGACTGGAGGATAAGACATGATGTACAGCACAATAGTGACGCAGCTCTGGATGGTGACTGGAGGATAAGACACGATGTAACAGCATAATAGTGACTGCAGCTCTGGAGGTGACTGGAGGATAAGACACGATGTAACAGCAGAATAGTGACTGCAGCTCTGGAGGTGACTGGAGGATAAGACATGATGTAACAGCAGAATAGTGAGTGCAGCTCTGGAGGTGACTGGAGAATAAGACAAGATGTAACAGCACAATAGTGAGTGCAGCTCTGGAGGTGACTGGAGGAGAAAACACGATGTAACAGCAGAATAGTTAGTGCAGCTCTGGAGGTGACTGGAGGATAAGACACGATGTAACAGCAGAATAGTGAGCGCAGCTCTGGAGGTGACTGGAGGATAAGACACGATGTAACAGCAGAATAGTGAGCGCAGCTCTGGAGGTGACTGGAGAATAAGACAAGATGTATCAGCACAATAGTGAGTGCAGCTCTGGGGGTGACTGGAGGATAAGACAAGATGTAATAGCAGAATAGTGAGTGCAGCTGTGGAGGTGACTGGAGGATAAGATACGATGTAACAGCAGAACAGTGAGCGCAGCTCTAGAGGTGACTGGATGAGAAGACATGATGTAACAGCAGAATAGTGCGTGCAGCTCTGGAGGTGACTGGAGGATAAGACACGATGTAACAGCAGAATAGTGCGTGCAGCTCTGGAGGTGACTGGAGGATAAGACATGATGTAACAGCAGAATAGTGACTGCAGCTCTGGATGTGACTGGAGGATAAGACACGATGTAACAGCATAATAGTGACTGCAGCTCTGGAGGTGACTGGAGGATAAGACACGATGTAACAGCAGAATAGTGACTGCAGCTCTGGAGGTGACTGGAGGATAAGACATGATGTAACAGCAGAATAGTGAGTGCAGCTCTGGAGGTGACTGGAGAATAAGACATGATGTAACAGCAGAATAGTGACTGCAGCTCTGGAGGTGACTGGAGGATAAGACACGATGTAACAGCAGAATAGTGAGTGCAGCTCTGGAGGTGACTGGAGGATAAGACAAGAAGTAACAGCAGAATAGTGACTGCAGCTCTGGAAGTGATTGGAGAATAAGACATGATGTAAAAGCAGAATAGAGAGTGCAGCTCTGGAGGTGACTGGAGGATAAGACATGATGTAACAGCAGAATAGAGACTGCAGCTCTGGAAGTGATTGGAGAATAAGACATGATGTAAAAGCAGAATAGAGAGTGCAGCTCTGGAGGTGACTGGATGAGAAGACATGATGTAACAGCAGAATAGTGATTGCAGCTCTGGAGGTGACTGGAGGATAAGACATGATGTAACAGCAGAATAGTGACTGCAGCTCTGGAGGTGACTGGAGGATAAGACACGATGTAACAGCAGAATAGTGACTGCAGCTCTGGAGGTGACTGGAGGATAAGACAGATGTAACAGCAGAATAGTGACTGCAGCTCTGGAGGTGACTGGAGGATAAGACATGATGTAAACAGCAGAATAGAGACTGCAGCTCTGGAAGTGATTGGAAATAAGACATGATGTAACAGGAGAATAGTGAGTGCAGCTCTGGAGGTGACTGGAGGATAAGACACGATGTAACAGCAGAATAGTGAGTGCAGCTTGAAGGTGACTGGAGGATAAGACAAGATGTAACAGCACATAGTGAGTGCAGCTCTGGAGGTGACTGGAGGAAAAACGATGTAACAGCAGAATAGTTAGTGCAGCTCTGGAGGTGACTGGAGGATAAGACACGATGTAACAGCAGAATAGTGAGCGCAGCTCTGGAGGTGACTGGAGGATAAAGACACGATGTAACAGCAGAATAGTGAGCGCAGCTCTGGGGTGACTGGAGGATAAGACACGATGTAACAGCAGAATAGTGAGCGCCCGCCTGGAGGTGACTGGAGAATAAGACAAGATGTATCAGCACAATACTGAGCGCAGCTTGGGGGTGACTGGAGGATAAGACAAGATGTTAATAGCAGATAGTGGTGCAGCTCTGGAGTGATGGAGATAAGAAACATGATGTAACAGGGAATAGTGAGTGCAGCTGTGGAGGTGACTGGAGGATAAGATACGATGTAACAGCAGACAGTGAGCGCAGCTCTAGAGGTGACTGGATGAAAGACATGATGTAACAGCAGAATAGTGCGTGCAGTCTGGAGGTGACTGGAGGAAATGACACGATGTAACAGCAGAATAGGGTGCAGCTCTGGAGGTGACTGGAGGATAAGACATGATGTAACAGCAGAATAGTGAGTGCAGCTCTGGAGGTGACTGGAGATAAGCATGATGTAACAGCAGAATAGTGAGTGCAGCTCTGGAGGTGATGGAGGATAAGACATGATGTAACAGCAGAATAGTGAGTGCAGTCTGGAGGTGACTGGAGAATAAGACATGATGTAACAGCAGAATAGTGACTGCAGCTCTGGAGGTGACTGGAGGATAAGACACGATGTAACAGCAGAATAGTGAGTGCAGTCTGGAGGTGACTGGAGGATAAGACAAGAAGTAAAAGCAGATAAGTCTGCAGCTTGGAAGTGATGGAAATGCCATGATGTAAAAGCAGAATAGAGGTGCAGCTCTGGAGGAACTTGATTATGGGGCAGTGATCATCTTCCGGCTGTTTCCTCCAATTTAACCCCCAAGAAGCGGGTCAGTATTTGGGTGGCCCTGCTGCCACACTCCCCCGCTTTTCTGTGACCTCTTTTTTTAGGACTTTACTTTCAGCTGCAGTTTATCCACAAAATCCCGGCAGCCGCCAGATTTTTCTTCTTGTCCTCCCCGCGAAGAAAAGAAAAAAAGGGGTTTTAAAAAACGTTCCGCGGGGGATCAACCCGGGTCCCAAGATTACCCCTTTTGGAACGTGAGGTCCTTCCCGTTCTTTCAAAAATTCCCAATGCCCTTTAAACCCGTCTGCACCCCTCCTTTTTTGTCCAGAAACCACTCCCCCAGCTTTCACCGGGGCAGAAAAGGGAAATGAGGACGCCCTGAGAAACGGCCCCAAGGGGGCAGTATTATCTATAAAATTTTTCGTGGGAGGTCACCCCCCCGTTGAAGCCTTAAAAGACTTTCGCAAACGCGCACGCTTTCGCAGTTGGGTCAGAAGAGAGGCATTAGAGCGGTGGTAAATTGTTTGGCGCCAGAGATTTGCGGGTATGGTATGGTTTCATACCGATCCCGGCGCCCCTACCAATACTTACCCGACCCGGGAGGAGCGTTGCCCCGGCGTTCTCTTCTGGGGGGGAGACCCGGAGTGCCCCGGGCGGATCGCGTTTCGCAAAGCGCTATCGGGCCATTTTGCTGAAGGAAAACCCTTCCCGTGTTTTCTTTAGAAATTGGGCCGGACCCCGGGGGTATGGGAAAGCGCGTTTTAAACCGGGGCCGCTCTCCTCCCCCCCCGGGGCCCCGCCTGAACGAACAGCGCTGGAGCCAGGGTTTAAAAGGGGAGAAAAAATGTTTTTTTAAAAAAATAAAAAAGACAATGGCCCCAGGGTTCAATCCGGACTAAACCCCGGCCCCAAAAATGTGTAAGGGGTTTCAAAATCCGGGCAACTCCCTTTTATTAAAAGCTGGGTTTCTTTAAAGCAAATGCCTTTTTGGGGAAAAGGTGCCGGGAAGGGGAAACCCAAGAGGGGGGGGAAGTCCCAGTTCGTGAAAAAGTTCCCCCGGGTGCACCCCAGATGAAAAAACCCTCCCGGGTTCCCAAAGCAGGGGGTTTTCCCGCCGTTGGGGAACCCTTCTGGTTAAAGGGCCTTTACACTTCTTTCCCGGGGTCTCTCTTTCCCCC